>OY735208.1:337500-362500 GCA_963457665.1 Thysanoteuthis rhombus
TTTTGAATTTTTTATTACCTCATCGAAGATTAAATCTACTAAAGAGTTCTGTCAACAGTTGAACTGAGCGTTTGAGTAGAAACAATGTTATGGTATATTTTGAGTTTGATATTTATGAATAAAATTGTCTGTGAAGTTAAAGGTTTTAACCTCACTGAAGAACCAACAGCTGGTGATGAAAAATTTGAGAAAGAAAATAGAGTGTAAGTTTGACGAAAAATTAGGAATTAGTGGAATTCATCCATAAATTTGAAAGTACTGTAGGATGTAGAGTCTTTTTGTGGTATCCGAACACGCAGTGGGCAGTTGAAAGACGAGGATTTTAGAACCTCTTGGGTGATGTGTAGCGCGTCTGCCCTGTAGCTGGGTAAGGAAAAGAATGCTGTAGGAAGAGAAGGGAATGGAATGCACGCCAAGTATGAAGTTGGACGTGCATTGGAATAAAGAGGAATTTACACATACAAGAATTATGGCCAGAGAAGAGACGTACGTTTAATTCAAGAATAAAGATCAGGTACATGTACAGGTAAGGTTGATATAATCGATCGTGAGAAGTAATCTTAGGAGAAGAGATAGTAAAAGTGGGAGTTCTCTTGTTTTGATAGTGCTGGCATCGGAGTTATAGCGGAGTTGTCTGAACGCGTGAATTCTATATGGTTGGATTTCTCCCAGATACGTGGAAACCGGGTTCAGTGTGTGAGCCTTACTGCCAAGTAAGTGAGTTAACTTGGGGGCGATTCTCAGACGCTGTTCGACACTCGACGAACAGACTATGAAAGACATAGAACATGAGAGAAGGAAAGAGAGTGGCCGGCCGCAAAGGAGCGTCCAGGGGTTTTATAGGGGTCGTCAGAGGAAGTGACGTTTTGGATATTAAGCTAAAAGGAGAGTTTCGTACTTAATTCCTTACTAAAAGTATAGGGGGCACTACAGTACCATTTTTCTATTTTACAATTTAGCATGTAACACACGAAATCTCATTAAATCATTGACTGAAAAGACCAGTGACTGAGAAAAATTTTTTTCCTTCAAATCAAATGTTTAAGTAAAGATAATATTTATTCAAGTGTTTGATCAAAGATAATAAGTTCATTTGATACTCTTATATTAATAATATGATGTTATTAATATAAACAATTCAATGATAATAATGATATGTTAAAAGATGACGGTTTCTTTTTCAATTGAGCATTTTTTCTGGCTGCAGTTCTTGTCTTCGTGCGAATGGGAAAGTTTTTTTAAGACATTGATGAGCAATGTGAAAGTGATGATATAAGAAAAAACAGAGGAGATGGTAGGAATGGAAATAGCATAATATGGCAACAGTTATTTGGACTTGGGCTTTACTTCAACTTACATCAGCAATGAAGAGGGAATTATGAAAGTTTGGGCACCAATGTGAATGCTTCCAAGTAAGCTGAAACGACACTTAGAAACCATTCATTGCCCCGTGCTTGGTGAACACGGTGTTTTTTTTTTTTTTGTGTTTTTTTTAAGAATATTTTTCGAATTTTCCCTTATGGACGTACCTCGTATATAGAGTCGCAAAATGTATAAAGCCCCATACACTAGTTGAAGATCTGATTTTACTGGCTGCTGTAGATACGGTAGAGATTATGATCGTTGAATCTGCAGGAAACTGCTTTCAAAGGTGTCTTTATCAAACAATTATGTTAGTCGCAGGATTCAGCCAGAACTACTAGATTTACAGATTAGAAAGAAAACTCTGCTTCCAAATAATGTTTTGTTTTTTTTTTTTTGTTTTCTGAAAAATAATACAAAAGTCAAGTGGCTTGGACAGGCCGAATTGATACACATCGCCGAAGTATTTCTCTAAACTCAAGAGCCGAGCCACCTGAAATCAAGACCACACAAATCACCCCCGGGTCAATTAATAGAAAGAATAAAACAATAATCTAATTGTCTACAAAAGAATTAATGTCATCAAAATCACTCCCGGGCTCCTGGGTCAGTTAATAAGGAAAATAAAACGATAATCTAGATGATCAACCCCAGGAATTTTTGAGAGTTGTCACAAGACTTGGGACAATCAGGCAGATGTAAATGTTCATTGATGTTGAACTATGTGGTCAAATCCAAGTGGGCACTAAGGGCCTCCGTGAAGGATTTCTTGGAGAATACAAAAAAATCAGAAATATTTACAGCATAAAGAAAGTTAGCCAAAGAAAGATGAATGAGTTCCGTTTTTTGTTCGAAATATCAAATGGAAGTGAGTCACGCGTAAAAGGTACGACAGTCTGTATGGAACTTGATAACAGTGTAATATCATCAGCCAATGAAATCGTGTTGTGAGAATGAAAGACGACAGTTTTGTCAATTCTGCAGATTGGCGTAGGCGCTGAGTGAATTATTCTGAATGGACATTAATTATCCTTCCAAAACACTACGAGACAAAACTCCCCGATAAATAAAGCCGAAAAATTGGCCCTTTAGTCAGTCTTGGTTGTTCTTTGTCGGCCCTTTACAACCTTCCCTGCGATGACCTGACTTGAGATTCTGGTATGAAGTTGAACGATCTCCTCCCAAAATCCAAAGATAGCTTCCCATTCTAAGACCAGCCCCTCCCTTCTTGCAACTGTACGTCTATAAATCGCCTGACCAATCATGGTTCTCAAGTCAACTGGAAAGGTAAACTTGAATCTGTAACCCTGTCATCAATGGACCTTTTTATTCCTATCAGATTGCCAATATTTCATCATTTGGAACACCCATTTGCCCCTGTATTTGTAACCAGTACGCCTGGGCAATGAAGACGTTTCAATCAAAAGCTTCGTCAGCGGGTCTTCGTGGATCTTCAAATCGCAAAGTCAACACAAAGGTCTCTGGGACGGGTTGGAAGCAACTGAACGACTTGGGAGTTGTTACTTTACAACGATAATAAGGACGTTAAATTGATTTGCTATGTATGATTAGTAAATACTAATAACATCGTAGAAAACCTTTTTTCGTAAAATTATTACTGCAGGTACAGTGGATCAAGATTAGTTCGAGATCCTTGATACAGTTATGATTGAAAATAATTTAGAGTGCTTTGGTTTCTGTACAAATATGGACGGTTTATGCCCAAGTCCTCTGGAGGATCGTTGGACTTATTCGACACGAAGCACCAGATGCACTGTGGACACATTATATAAATCATGGGAAGCACTCGTGTCAAAGAAGGTCATTTATTGAATCTAATCCTGGAATATCTGGTGAAAACAGATTACTTTATGAAAGGTTGAAGGCAGGAATTTTTTTAAGGAAATATGCAAAAATATGGGGGCAAAACACATCTTTGTTGTACTACTGTAGGTCGCGATGGCTACTATTTGACAGTGTAATGTCTCGTGTTCGGATTAAGGCAGGAACACGTATCACAAAAACGAGAGACACGAATATACCAAATACTTTGTGAATGTAATTTTCTTAATCAAATTAGGATACTAACGAGATATGCTTGAAAATTGAATGTGTTGAATATATCCCTGCAAAATAGCACACACGCATTTTGAAATGGTCAGAGACGGTTTCAGCTTTCAGAAGAAAAGTATCACTACCGGAAACAAAAATGAATGATGATCCATTCAGGACCCAATCTCCATCAGACTTGACGTCTGCAGCGTAAGAAAATCTCATTAGGCTCACGATTATACATTGAAAACAAAATTTGTCAACACAGAATTAACTGATTTGGGGATATCTGTAAGAGAAGAATATCCTCTGCGATGCACTAAAGCTCCAGAGATTTTAATTCCATTAGCAACGACTTATCTATACTGAGTTGTGTTTCAGTAGAAGCTATGACAGACTGCAAGTATCATGCAAAAATGGACATGGAACAGGAAATGAGGGTAGCTGTCTCCAATTTGATTCTAAGATATATTCTAAGATAAAAAAAACTGTTTGGTGAACAACAGGCTGACTCATCCCACATGTAATTATGGTTATAGTTAGAGGAAATAAATTTATAAGGTTTTAATGAATGTTGAGTGGTAGGATTCGTCATTTTTACCAACCCCAACCACATAACCATAAATGCATAAATTTCTGATTTAGTGTGCTGTAAAACATTCTTATAAATTAAGGGTATCGTGATTCAAAAAAGTTTTGAAGCCACCGTTCAAAAGTATAATTTCCTTACAAGAAAGTTGAACATCATATGGCTGCAAAATAATTTTGGGAATATACTAATCCATTTTGGATTATATCAAGTTTTATCCACCTTGGTCATCTATATTTAGCTGTCCCATAAAAGCTCGTGAATTGAAGCAAATTTTCATCACTTGCGAGCAAGGAAATGTGATTTAACACTCACTCGACCATTGAATTGATTTTGAATTTAACAGGCATCCACTGTAAGCAAATGTATTTTCATTATATTTCAAGTCAAAATCCAGAGAAGTATTCAATGAATTGACTGGTTTTCATTGAATCCAATTGAATAAATTCTTTTAATTGTTGAAGGATTTTTCATTAAATTTTATTTTAAATAGGTTTTCTCGACATAATTTTTAAAAAAAACAAAGTGTGACATGTTTCGAACATTGCAGAGCCAAGTACACTGACTACATATATATATATATATATATATATATATATATATATATATATATATATATATATATATATATATATATATATATATATATATAAGAGTAGATTTGTTAATCATTGGGGATCAGTTAATTACCTGATAGCAATAGAACACTGGTATCCATTATATTGATCATTTCATTTTTATACCATTTTATTCAGATATAATTTGGGTTTAATCATCTAAAAACAATAGAAAATCCAACCTCTCCTTTTTTTATCCCTCATTTTATGTACAGAGACTTGAAAAAAACCGTCCAAGTCCTGTTTTGAGTAAGTGAATCTTTTTTTTATACATACAATTCTATATGGGCACATTGTGGGGCCATGTTTGAAAAGTAGGAAAGGTGTAGCTGGTTTAAACGCCTAAGTATAAACGAAAATAATCGAAATAATAATGATACAGATTTCCCTTGCTATCTAATGAAGAAATCTTTTTGAAAACTTTCATCAGTGAAAAAGAAGAAAAAATTGTGGTTATAAGTGGAAACAAATCTGAGGCACGAATAAAAGTAAAAATAACAAAATTATCAGATAAGAGTCAAGTGAACACTTGGTGCATATTGTAAACAAAAACAGAATTTTATCAGATTCTCTATTCACAAATAAAATCGTAGTTTTGTTTTCAAGTGATTCTTCGTGTTATGATTATAGTAGCCACTTGAAACTTCTCTAAAATATCTGTTAAAATTAAACCACATGAGAATGGTTCGTTCTTATCATCACCATCAGCAGCAGTAGTCTTTTGGCGTCCGTTGTTGGACATAGACCTTCGCCAAGTTTTGCCATGTTCTTTCTGAATTTGTGTAGCTCGTCACACCATCTTCCTTTCTACCGGGCACAACGTTGCTTATGATTTCAGGCCATCTATGTTGGGAGTCATGAAATAAATTACACATATAGCCTTTGTGTAAACACAAACCCACGTGCTTATGTATTCATAGGTGTGGTCAGGGTAGATCGGGATCCCGAAATGGCTCAGCATCCGTAGCTGGATATGGACCTTTTCCTGGGTTATTATCTAAAAATCGGCCCATTGTTGCATGCAATTTGTAACAATAGATAGACTAAAAAATGTCCACTTTCACATAAGATTTTATTGTTTAGAATAAAGTGTAAACACGTTTTTGGGTGGCAGTAGTGATTCCAGCTCTGTTGATCCCTCATTTAAAAAAAAAAGCTGATTTTACAACCCTTTTAATGGAGGAAGGGTGTAATTCTGGCATGTCACTCCCATAATATTGGCATATCCAATTGTTAGAAAAATCCCAATTTTGTTCTGCTTTCTTCCTTTTGTCTTTCTCGACATTAGTGATACGTATTTTTTTTAATTCCTACGTACTTCATTACAAAAATAAAATGCTTGTAAAATCTTCTATTATTACCAACTACAAAGGCTACAATGGTTATACTTTTTATGCTTACCAGAAAGCAACTATATAATGTAATGCTTTTATTCACGCCAAATGTTAACAGAAATTTAATGTTGTCTTTTTAAAGAAAATGTCAAATAAAGATATTGATTTTCAGATGTCTGGTTCATACGGTTAAACAAAAAAAGTAATGTTTCGGTTGTATGTAACCAAAAAGGCACAATGTTAGGACCCCGTTTTGTATTATACTTATATTATTTATCGAAACCTCCCCACAAAAATTAAAATGTTAATTTTCCTCAAGAATTAAAGATTTCAGGAAGAAATGAACATGATATTGATTCAAAGTTCCGTATCAAAACAGTTTCTGAGAATTCGCTTGCCTGGAGGACGTGGTTGGTATACATAAAAAATACCGAAAAGTTTCTGGAACCACAATATGCAACATGTACCCCTATGTTTCCTGCACACTGAAACTTATTTTGCCTTTCGGCTCTACAAGGCCTGGAGGCCAGGATATCATTGATTTGATTATACAGTTGATAACTTCTGGCATAGAATTACATATACGGACACCTACAGCTCAGGACCGTACTTAAGGCAGTGTATTGCAGCTGTACAAGTCACTAAGATTTTAGGGACCCAGCAGGAATGCGTCTAAAAAAATCTTAAATTTTTTCTTTCTTTTTTTTTTTCAGATTAGAAAGTGTAATGCCCCAAATAGAGGACTTAACGATAGATTAAACATCATATATCAATCAATGGTTCATTTCCATTTTGTTTTTCATTTTAATGATAGCTTGAAAACAAAAATAGGTTGGCCCCAAGAAATGTTATGCACTTGGCTACATCAATGTTGAATTCTCGAACTTTATGGTATGAAAGCCCAGGAAGAAATCTATTTTGACTTATGCGGCTCACCAAAGTAAAAGTGAAACCAGACAAATACAACACAGTGGTCAACGAACGAAATATTTAATTCATCACACTGATATACGAACGCAGAGGCCTTTTCCCTTTCATCTGTCGCTAAGAAGATTTAGACCAGACAAAATGAAATCTAATGAAAAAACTACTAGATTAGCAACTCTATTATTGGAGTGGGGCATCCATCGGACATCTACAGGACATCAAGGCTCGAAATTCATGTTTCTGTATTTAGAGAAATGTTGCACTATTGTGCCACAGCACATTTTGAGACCAACTGGCCACGTGACTAATCGCCAGGTGACACTGTTGTTCAGTTCAAGCTCTGTTCAGTTTCAATCTTTTTAGAAGAAATTCTTAATTCTTATCCAGGAAAATTGAACTTAAAAAAACATTCAAAAAGAAGAAAGAATAATGATTTTGAATTTGTTTGGGGTAAAGGCAAAAGATCCACACTGGGCCAGCCGTAGGTATGGGCAACACGATCAGTCGCCCAGGGTGCCAAGTGTTTGAGCACTGATTATGTGTCTGAGACAGTAGCACTTTCCAAATACAAATGGGAAAGTGAATAAATCACACAGAGTAAAAACAGTCAAAATGAGAACATTCTCTGATAAGAAGGAATATTTGACGAATACTTTCCGTTGTGGTAAAACTAAGAGAAACGATTCGTAAGAGAAATTCTCGCATATATTCATTTTTATATTTTTTCTCACTGAAAGATGATATTGTACTTTAAAGAAGTCCAACTTACTTGAGGAACATCAGCACCGGATCTGAGTTTATGAGAAGCACGACTGCACCGGATATAATTTTTTTTAAAGATTTTTTTCCATAATAACCACTAAAATACGAGTTAACTAGACACTACTTACTCAGTAGATCGATATATACGGAAGAACAAAATTATATATATATATATATATATATATATATATATATATATATATGAATGATGATGGGAATTATATATATATATATATATATATATATATATATATTATATATATATATATATATATATATATATATATATATATATATATATATATATATATATAATTCCCATCATCATTTTAACTGCAGAAGCGAAAATGTCATCTACTTCCTAAAATACAATAAATGCAAACAGCAGTAGCTATAAGCAAAGAATTAAATCACCCAAGTAGAACTACACTTCTGCATCTGGTAACAATTTCCACACAGCCGTTAGATCCACAATCATTGTAGGAATAGAAAGAAGTACACCTCCCGACACGACTAAAATTTTATAACTACATGTGGATTAGCGAACAGGAAACTTTCTCCTCTTCCAGGTTGAACACTAATCTCAACAACCCTAAGTGCACGGAAAACACCATAATCCTCTCACTTCTAATTGCTCTATTATCACCAACTCACTATCTCCGTACCTGCACCTTAGATTACACTTCTATCAAGGCCCAAACACCCCTTAATATTCATATACTCTTATTTCCAACAACAACCCAACCTATACAATGTAGACTTCTACCCACACATGATTAATGTTTCAAACCTACTTTTCTCTATCAATGCCTAATCCACCTTGATGTAGTCACACGGACCCCTACCAATAGACACCAGTATATGGTCCATTTCACTTGTACTACTCAAAGCCATCTGATTTTCACGAACATCTACAATGACAATTAAGGATACCAAACATACCTTTCCCAACTGATACTAGATCATACATGATACACCTCTAACCTCATCCCGCTACCTTGATTAATACTAGAGATATCCTCAACTCCAACTTACTGAGTACCTAAATAGTCTGACATTAAATCATTAGCTAGCTCCCTAATATCCATGACAACCGATTCTTAAGAATGTCCACCCCTTCTGATCAGCACAAACAATAAAATATCCATAACTGCTGTTACTACTTCCAACAAAATATCCAACAAAACCACCACAGATTTCTTCACCGACATAAACAATTCGGGTTTACCAGCATGATCTCACAGGAATCTTCATTCTTGATTTCCATTTTTACTTCCAAAGCAAAACATCTGATGCTATATTTGTTTTCTATGTTTTTTATGGAAACATTTTAACTACTGATAGGTACATACATGCTATTGAAGATGGGAACTCCTCCCAAAATATGTATAGCATACTGATAAATTCATCTATAAATCAATTTCTTCATAAATTAATTATCCATATAATCTTACTCCTGAGTCCCTATTGTTCCCTATTGTTCACTTATATTTAAAATTCGAAGGCCATCAGGCATCGAATGTTTTGTAACGAAAGGAGTCATCTTCAATTTAAGACAAACTTCAAAATATTTTCATCCATTGGTTGAAGAGACTAAAATGACAAGTACAAATCTTCAAGAGCACTCAATTCAATCACTTTATTTAGTTACCAGATTAAATTTCTGAGATTTCATCGTAAGAAGGAAAACAAAGATAATAAACGTTACCCGTGTTGTACGACACATGAGGCAATAACCTTTGTCTCCATTTCTCGAAAGATCTCCCAGGACCCAAAGTCGAATCAAGCAGGCAACATCCCGTCCCAGATGACACCATCAGAGAAGGTGACACCAAGATAAAGTTTATTGGTAATTTAATTTTTCTAATGAAACATCTGTTTGTCCACACAATAATTCCGAAAGTACTCAATGAACTTCAATGAAATTTTGCAGAATATTTTTTTAATGAGAGAGATGTTTCCATTTTTCCATATATTTATGTATACCCTCATGAATGTCCACACGATATCTCCAGAAATTCTCAAAAGATTTCAATGAAATTTCGTGAAAGGGTAAACAATAGGCAAAAAAAACACGTGATTATATTTTCTGTATCAGTTATAAATCCATCCAACATAACATCACAAAAATTTCATATCAGTTCACACGATATCTCCAAAAGTTCTCAATGAATTACAATGTGAATTTGTGAGCTTGTAGCTCATGGCTGTACATGATGAAGTGTATTGCGGCTGTACAGGTTGATTTTAGATTTTAGAGACCCGACAAGATGGTGTCAAAATATATTCTAATATTTTTCTTTTTTCGCGGGTTAAAAAAGTAAATGGGCCACGAAATAAATTTACTTTGTCAATTAAATGCCACCATTCGTAATGCCTGGTTTTCATGAATGAAATATGACGTTAGTGTAACACTTTATTTTTCCTGTCACGTGAAGAATCTTGACATATGGTAAAAATTATAAAAATTAATATCAGAAAAGAATCTTAAAAATGTTCATTTTTTTTCACAACATTACGTAATCGTTTATGGCAGATCTTTTTTTTTTTTGTTTGTTTGGTTGTTTATTATTTGTTTTCTTACTTTTCTTCTCTCCAGTTGCATATTTCCTTCGCTGTGACCTAATATTTTCAAGTGTCTGTCGCAAACTTGAATCAGCAGAACAGCGGTTATCAAACTGTGTGCCCCGGCACAATCATCATCATCAGTCTTTTTAGCTCGTCGTTGGACATAAACCTTCCCCAAGGTTTGCTAGACTTAAATATAGTTTATTTGACTAAGAGATATTTGGGCAGGGTGGGAGATTGGACACGTCTGAAGTATATTGATGGGAGAGTCCATGATTTTAACTGTTACACCTCTGAGATTTCCACCTTTCAGTTACTATATATATATATATATATATACACACACACACACACATATATATATATATATATATATATATATATATATATATATATATATGTGTGTGTGTGTGTGTGTGTGTGTGTGTGTATAAATATAAAGAGAGAGAGAGAGAGTGAGAGTGAGTGATAGATTTCTTTTTGAGAAAATTGGATTCAGATTTTGCCGTTATCTTTAGAGCTACAATGCTTATTTAATTACTCTTAAATACGTTTAAATGCATAAAGTGGGATTTTTCGGGGGGGGGCTGCAAACAAGAATCAAAACTTCCCACGTTTTGCTTATTCAAACAATAAGTATTTCTATGAAAATTGTAATGCATATAAAAATCAAAAGTTAAGTATCAACGATTCTAAACAAAACTAAAATGAACATCCTAACTGTAAACATTACGAAAATATCGCGGTTGAAACATGGTCATTAAATAACACACGATTTTCACAGGAGTTTTAACAAGAAAAATCAGTGAATTTGTTCAGATGTCATAATGTATTCTAATAAGATTCATTCAATGTCCATCTGTCTATCTACTCCACTTCGTAGACAACAATTTTGCGTGTAAGTAGCTGAAATTGCGAATAGCGGTACTTTCTTCTCCTGGCAGGGTACATTTGTTATCTAAGGTTGCCACCGAATCACCAAAACACTTGAGAATAAACCAAGGAAACGGGTTAAATGAGGGAAAAGCCATCTCTATTCAGTAAATCATCCTGTAAAAGAGAAAGCAACAGAATATAAAATGCAACTCGGAGTAGCATTTGAAGACTTAAAAGAGTCGTTGATGCTACTATAAAACAAGGCGTGGGTCCAGTATGTGTCAAAGTCTTAAAGCATATCTACCGACATAGCAGTTTCTTTATCAGTTTACATTAAGATTGAACCCTTTCATCGCGAAATTGGGGTAAGACAATGTGATATAGTTCGCCCAAACTCTTCACAGCTTGCCCTAAAAGGATCTAGACTGGGAAAACAAACGAATTAGAATAGACGGCAAATATATATGTAATCTCAGATCTACTGACGAAATCGTCCTTTTTGCTGAGAACCTCCATGATCTCCAAAGAATGCCAGACGAACTGAATAAAGAGAACGGGGAAGTAAGCCTTCACATGAACTCCTGTAAAATAAGGTTCATGTATAACAAACATGTAGAGGGTAAAGACACAAGAAGAGAATGTGAGGAGCTGGAGAGAGTAGACCACTACCTCTACCTCGGACAACGAATTCCTATGAAATCCTCGAAAGGAAAAAAATAAGCGTAGAATCGCAAGTCGGCAAGTTTTTGGTAGAGCCAGCTCAACTTTCAAGAATAAGGAAATCCCACTGAACCTAATATGAAGGGTATACAGCTAATGCACCCATCTGATAGTCACCTACGAAGCTGAAAAATGGAACCTTACAAAGAGATTGACCTTCAAGCTGAGAACCATGCAACGTGCACAGGAGAGAATCATTCTTAACCTCACATGAAGAGATCACGACGGCAGAGACAATTAGAGGAAAGACAGGGGTCAGACATATCATAGAAACCATTAGCAAACTTGAATGGCTATAGGCTGGCCATGTTGCAAAAATTTTAGACAACCGCTGGGCATCCTGACTCACAAAGTGGATCCACAGAGATTATATACGAAAACGCAGCCGGCAAAATATAAGATGTGTGACGTGTTTGACAAGTTCAGAAGATATTGGCTCCGCGATGCCCATGTTTAAGATGCCTGGCGAATCTTGGGAGATGTCTATGTCCAACTACGGAGAGTAAGAGGATGATGATGATGAATGTAATGGTAGGCTACAATTTTGCACCTAAGAAGCTGAAATTTGGTATAGCAGTAGATTTTTTTCCGGCAAAGGTGATGGGCCCACATGAGGTTGACATTAGAGGTCATTCGATGTCATCAGAGGTCATTTGCAGTTATTTTCAATTTTTTTTCATAATAAATGTAAAGGACACAACTCGACCTTCACAGAATTTCACCAAAAATCGGCAAAAATTTAAAAAATAAATTATCTTTATTGAAATATTCATCCTTCAAAAGACTCTGAACATATTTGAACGTAAACAATATATTTTTACTCCATTGAAACACTACCAGGGGTTCTTGGTCTTCCCCAGAGGGTGTGCAAGCCGCCCGGGATGTGAGACCCCCCAAATTCGATTAGCACATTAATTTTCTATTGTACTCAGGCTTTATACTAAGAGGTTTTGAAACTTATTTCTACTGCAGTAACAGATATTTGAAATATCTAAAAAAAAAATCAACTGAATAATCCCATTTCAATAAAAAATATTCATTAGCAATTCATCCATGAATTGATTTATTCATAAAAAGGATCTATCGTAAAAAAAAGTTGTGGATATATATATATATATATATATATATATATATATATATGTGTGTGTGTGTGTGTGTGTGTGTGTGTGTGTGTGTATGTATTTGTGTCTTCCGAAACCTGGACTGGGAGAATAGAAGAATCAAAGTAGACGGTGAATATCTGAGCAACCTAGGCTTTGCAGACGACATCATCCTTTTCGCAGAGAACCTACACGACCTCCATCTTATTCTAGATGATCTAAACATAGAAAGTAAAAGAGTCGGCCGACACATGAACTTCAGAAAAACTAAAATCATGTGCAACAATCACATCAAAATAAGAGCATAACCGTCAAAATCGAAGATGCAAAACTGGGGAAGGTAGGCCATTACATCTACCCAGGCGAACGAATCTCCATGAGGTCTTCAGAAGAAGAAGAAATTAAGTGAAGAATCACTCTAGGATGGCAAGCCTTTGGTAGAGCAAGCTAAACTTACAAAAACCAGATGATCCCAATAATCCTAAAAAGAAAAGTATACAATCATTGCATCCTCCCGATAGACACTTATGGAGCTGAAACATGGGACCTAACCAAGAGACAGACCTGCAAACTGGGAGGCATGCAACGCATACGTGAGAGAATCATACTCAACCTCATATGGAGAGATCTCAAGACAGCTCAATATATCAGGAAGAAAACGGGAGTCCGAGACATCATAGAATCTATTAGAAAACTTAAATGGCAGTGGACCGGTCATGTTGCAAGAATGGCAGACAACCGATGGACATCACAACTCACAACGTGGATCCCCAGAGACCACATGCAAAACTGAGCCCGGCAGAAAACAAGATGAACTAGACAAATTCGCAGAATGCTGGCTCCGTGACACCCACGATAGGAAAATGTAGCGGATCGTGGAAAAGATCTATGTCCAAGAACAGACGATAAAAGATTAATAATGATGATGATATAGAATATCTGATCGCATACATGTCTGCAGTCCCATAAGGTTTTTATAAAGTTGATAAACGTTGATCGGCATTTGGGGCGTAAGGTAGTGGCTTTTAAAACGTAAACAAAGCGATTGTGTAGCCAGACGTATAATTCACAGTATATATCTACAGTGTATATTGTACATAATACTCAATAGCAATATTAAACATATATTTTACGGGCTTATGTATTTCCACAACTGCATTTTTTATCATTTTAATGTAAATTCTCCTTTCAAAGATTAACGGCGTTTCCTGTCGTTTGCTGCAGCGTAGCGGCAGCTGCACAACTTTTGAAACCTCCGATACCGTAATTTGGAACATAATTCATTTTTTTAAATATGTTTTCGAGTTTATCCTTTTTAGAAAGATAGAAAGAGATGCACATTCTGTTTTTGCTGCGTGTACGCAAATTTACGTCGAAAAGAAAAAACAAAACAGAAAACTTCATTTTCATTTTTTTTTATATCAAGATGAAGATAAAAACTAGTCAAATTTAATTAAAACAATGCGTTACAATACTTCATCCAATAATAATAATAATAATAATAATAATAATAATAATAACGCCATGAAATTGATAAAAATAATGATAATAATAATAATGATGAATAATGATGATGATGATAATAATAATGATGATGATGATGATAATAATAATTGCACCAACATTGAATATATTTCTGAAAAAGAACCCCACTCCCCGAGAAGAGACTTGGCCAAATCCTTCAGGTGTTGGAGAATGCGATGTTATCATTTTGTCCGATGATGACTCAATGCTCCTTAACAGACCTGAGAAGTCTTCCTGTGGGAGAAAATGTGTGAATTCCTCTGGCTGTCAATGATGCCGATCACGTGTAGGAGTTGGAGTAATTTGTTCACGGGGCATTAATCGAAAAAGTTTTAAAACATAAAAAGGTATAAAAGAAAAAAAAGTAACGAGAAAAATATTTTAGAGAAATAGAACAGTTTGAAAAATTAAAAAAGATATTATATTTTGCATACAAGTTTACAGCACAAATTAAGAATAATTCTGTGCTCCAGCAAGAGCTTTGGTTATGACACGAATATGTAACCGGTATTCTCTGAGATTTGCTTCTATTTCGACGACGCTCTATACAATCTTACTTACATTATTTTATATTTTTTTATTATAACATACCTGCTGCATTTTTTTGCTGTCACCACCACCACCATCATCATCATCATCATCATCATCATCATCATCATCATCATCATCATCATCATCATCCTTTTAACATTCGTAGTTAGACATAGACCTTCCACAGGATTCACCACATTTCTCTATCATGGGCGTCGCAGAGCCAGTACTTTCTGAATTTGTCTAGCTCGTTTCTCCATCTAATATTCTGCTGGCCCCAGTTGCGCATGAAATATCGGGGGATACATGTCGTGAGTCGTGATGTCCATCGGTTGTCTGCCATTCTTGCAACATGGCCAGCCCACTGGCATTTGAGCTTTTTAATGGAATCTATGATATCCCTGACTCTTGTCTTTTCCCGGGTGTACTGTGCTGTCTTGTGGTCTCTCTATGTGAGGCCCAGCGTAATTCTTTCATGTGCACGTTGCATGGTTCTCAATTAGCGGATCCGTCTCTTGGTTAGGTTCCATGTTTCAGCTCCATAAGTCGATGGTGATGTTGTCTGGTCTAGGGGCCGTTCATTTCTTCGTCTGTTTAATGGCTTGTTTCACCTCCCACGGGGTCACTTCTGGGAATTCCTCAAGTTGATTGCTCACGTCTTGCATATCCTGTTCATTGTTTTGTTGTCATTGTTTAGACGAATAGAGTTTCTGGTAAAATTCTTAGGCACGTTCGACAATCCTGTTTCTGTTTGTTGTTAGGTTCCCATTTTCCTCGAGTATTCTGGTTATTTGCTTTCGTCCTAAGTTGAAGCCTTCGCTTATAGCTTTGAAGCCCTGACCTCTTTCAAGAGTTGATTTGATGACTGACGTCGCGTATCTTCTTCTAATTTCCTTTTGTTTTTTCTTGATAAATTCATCAAGTTCAGTCTCTTCAATTTTCTCTCTTGTTGTCGTCGGTGGCTCGAGGTTTCTGCATTTTTCTATGAGATTTCTGGTTTCATCTGAGATTTTGCTAATGGGTTATGTGCTCATTGGTTTGAATATAGTGGCAACTTCTATTATAGATCCTGTCATTTTGTTCTTTAGTTCGTTGATGCTTGTGTCGTCTTGTTCAGTAAGAATTCTTAATCTGTTTTTCAGTTCGAGCTTGAAAGATTGAGCGTGCTCTTTTGGTATGTTTAGAGGTTGCAGTTTTGTGTTGAACATTTTCCTACGTTCTTTGTTAGCGTTTGCTTGTATTTTACATCGTACCATTCTGTGGTCGCTGCCTACATTGACTTGATTCAGAACTTGGATGTCCTTGACGATATCGTTAAGATGTAGTCTATTTCGTTCTTTGTTTCGTGATTGGGGCTCTTTCATGTCCATTTCCTATTGGGTCTCTTCTTGAAGAAGGTGTTCGTGATTTTGAATCCATTAAGCGTTGCAAAGTTTACAAGATCTTCCCCTCTTTCATTCCGTACTTTGTATCCGAATTCGCCGACGCAATCTTCATTTCCTTGTCCTACATGTGCATTGAAGTCTCCCATGATGACTTTGAAGTGTTTTCTGGTGTCTTAGAGAAGGGAGTCAAAGTCATCATGGAAGTTGTCTGTTTCCTCTTGGGTTGATTGCGAAGTAGGAGCGTAGACTTGGATTATATTGAGTTTGTATCTCTTTGAAAGATCTATGGTGACGCTTGATAATCGGTCTGAGACGGCTTTGATGCCGGTTACATTGTCTTTGAGGTCTTTATTGATGAGAAAGCCTACTCAACTTTGTTTTACTTTCTCTTTTCTATAGCTGTAAAGAAGAAGTCGGTTTCTCAGTTCGATTAGTTCTTCTCCAGGTCTTTTTACCTGGGTAATGCCTATGATGTCCCATTTAACATTTTTAATTTTACTTTCTCGATCGGTGAGGCGCATGTCAGTTGACAGTGTTCTGACGTTGTAGGTGCCTATGTATAATGTTGTCCTTTTGGTGATAGTTTTAGGGCTATATTTAAATGATCGCTGTTAGACCGATGACTCAGTAGGAACAGGTGTTTTCTTAGTGGAGGGTTCGGGTAGTTGCTTTCGGAGCACATCATCCACACCTTAAGTAAGTGATGTGGCAGAGTCTCTTGGGGCCGATGACCCAGCAGGAACGGATGCTCTCTTGGTGTAGTGTTTGGGTAGTCGCCTTTGGAGCACATCACCCCCACTAAAAGCAAGTGATGTAGCTGGGCCTTTTGGTACTATGGACCCAGCAGGAACGGCCGGTATAATTTTCAGTGTGCAAACCATGGGGAGTAAATGGCCATGTCCTGCCACACTGGCCCATGATGTGATGACAGGGGTTCTTGTGGATTGTCCACTGCTGATGTGGGTCAGTGGCCTTAGAGCTCCACCAGCTCTTAGCACCTATCCTATCTGTTCTTGTAAGTTAGGAATGGGTGTTCGCAGCGCTGAAAAAAAAACTTTTTTTCATCATAATTCTCCCTTATTTTTCGAAGAATTTTGAATGTAGATTCCGTGGGCAAAGATCTCTCTCTTCCTCCCTCCCCCACGATGAGATCAGTGATGAAGCCCTGGAGCATACCTCTCCCTTATATGTCAAGTTCTTAACTTAGTTAAAGTCCACAGACGTTGAAATTCAAAAATAGAGCTGAACAGATTAGCAAAATGAATAAGTAGATAAAAATACGGCAAATTCAATTGTACTCATCCAGTTCTTGCAGCAGCATGGGGATTTTGGGGACTTCTTCTAGCAGTTGAAAAAAGTTTGAATTTTTCGTCTTTCTTTGTTAAATAATTCATGTCCGTCTTCCAGCAAGAATTTACAACTTGGGTTTGTCTGTCTTGAATCTAATCCAACGTTTGTTTTGTTTTGATTTGTTTTTATGGCCAGTCAAGCCCCAGTCGAGGCATTGGGAGGGGGGTGATCTGTTTTGTTTTTTGGGTTTTGTTTTGTTTATTTTTACTTTAGGGATTTATTGGAATATCATGCACGGAATTATTGCGCATTCGGAAATTTTAAAGCTATTCTCCAGTTTATATTTTTGACAGAAGTTTTGGGGCAAGGGATATTACAATCGAGCGATAGAGAGCTAGATGAACGAATAAGGAATTGAAGTACATAAAGTGAATAAATTGATAAATAAATAAAAATACGGCAAATTCAATTGTACTTATCCGGTTCTTGGAAACGTCTGTCTTAAATCTAAAGGATAGTGTATCATAAAAAACGCTACTGTACCTTTCTTACGTGTTTTTCTCGTCATGAATTCCTTTATCAATCTTTGGGTAAAGGCTTATCCAACACTTGTCACTTTTCATAAAAAAATTAACCTTGACTGTGCATCTTAAAGATATGAAGATAATTACATTTAAAATTGCAAGACGTAAGGTATTGAAACATTACGTTGGCACTGGAAATTATAACAGCTGCCAAACGTAATCAAATGTTAAGTTTTATCCAAGCAGTCTTGCCTACGCTAAGCCTACCAACATATATCTATTGCTGTGCTTATGTGACTGTATTGTAATGCAGGAATGGCACCCAGACAGAGTTGATCGAACTCCACCTCATTTTTTACAATATATCTTATGTCATACGTGTTGTTTGTCATTTTATATAGGGTGTCGTAAGTATTATACATTGATTTTATTTTATACTACTGTCGTGCCCCCTATACTTTTAGTTAAGAATCAAGTACGAAACTCTATTTCTAACTTAATATCCAAAACGTCACTTCCTCTGACGACCCCTATAAAACCCCTGGACGCACCTAGTTCAGTGCTCATTAGCTCCAGCACCACTAGCTAGTTACACTCCATCCCCGGCCGGTGCGGCCGGCCATTCTCTCTCTTTCCTTCTCCCTGGCCCAATGCTCATTGGCACCAGGACTCCTAGCTCGCCTTGCCTCTGGTCCCGGCCTTTGCAGCCGGCTATACTCTTTCCTTCTCTCTAAGATCGTTATCATGTCGCCAACCCACTGGCTGATCTGATCTTAACCACAATCCGTACTTCGGGAAACACACACGGATAAAACTCCATGTTCTATGTCTTTCATAGTCTGTTCGTCGAGAGTCTATCAGCGTCTGAGAATAGCCCCCAAATTAACTCACTTACTTAGCATTAAGGCTAGCACACTGAACCCGGTTTCCACATATCTGGGAGCTATCCAACCATACGAGTCATGAACAAAATGAACGTATATTTCCAGCGTGAAATCTTTCAAAAATCAACATATTATTCGATTTTGAAAAAATTTTTAACTATAATTTATTAAATGACGAATTCTTAAAAAAAAACATTTTCTATTCCAAATTTCGGAGAAATTTTCTTTCAGGTGATTCCCCACTTTATTAATTTGAATTATTTTGTTTTTATCTTCATGTCTTTGTTGATTTTTACACATTTTACTAATATATCCCACAAGATATCAATTAGATGCTCTGTTTTTAGAAAACTATCCAGAAGCTGCTCAAATTGAATTTTTACTTCGTGATTTGAAAACAGGAAAATCAAGTAAAATATTGTTCTTCTCGGCAATTTTCTAGCTTTATTCGATTGATTATGATTTAGGCTTTTGATCCGAGGTGAATTTTTTTCTCGATCGATAATTTTTTTGAAAAGATTTTTCATCATTTTTATCGATTATTTCGATTAATCTCATAATTTTTGATTGTACATTGTTTATTTTTTTAATATTTTGCCTCGTCTGGAATATATCTATAAATATTATAACAAGGATGATTAATTAAATACTGCGAAATAATTTTTAGAATATTCTAGGGATATATTTTTCATATATTTTCGTATATTTTCTCCTGTTTTTTTATTGTTTTTGTAAATTAGCCACAATTTCAAATTATGGGAGATTGCAAACTGATGCAGACAACATCACAGCTGTGATGCATTTTATTGTAATAATTCGACTACCTTCCCTTAGGTCTTCTATGATAAACAGAAAATACCCTGTGCATCAACGCTCGATCATAAGACCGATAACTACCTTGGAAATGTACTAATTGATAGTATTAAAAAGATTTCTTCATCTGCAATGCAAAATGTTCGGGAGGGGTAGATTTTTATCTACGTAATTTTAAATGAAAAAAGTTTTTTATTATCATCGATGATGGCGTCGTTATTGATTTTTTGCTGAGTATAGGAAACTTTGAAATTGTAACAGTCAAAATCTACGTGATAATTATTGAAAATATATTTTTCTTTTGGTTTAGACAAAAAGATTGGGCTAATCTATTTTTTAGAGAAACATTTTAAAAAATTGAGAACTGAATTATCAAAAGTTTTATCACGTTTCCAAAACCAGATTCACAAATTTTCCCAAATAGTTATTTATAGATTAATAAACGTCACTCAATTCTATTTTTATCGAGTAAAATTCTATGTAAGTCGTCGAATGACGTGAATAAATGGTGGAATTCTACTCAGAAAACCCACTTTAACGATTGTCGAAGTCCTCAAGTTGGTTTTCCCCATTTGTCTTGAGTGTCATTTTTCCCTTTTTTCTGCAGAAAATACGTCATCAACAGGAACAGAAATAGCAGGAAAGAGAGATCATGTGACTAATGTAAGGGATTTTCCATGTTTTGTTTTGTTTACAAGTAGGTTTATTTAGCTTTCGAGTGAAATTGGATACCCTTTGAAATTGAGGTCATTATACCCAAACAGAATCATTTTATTTACAGCAACCAAAAATAACTGGTTACGTCAGGGGAATTTCGGATTGAAATGCTGAAATGAAAAAAAATTTACTAGGCCGAGTTTTTTCAAATTATTTAAAATGCTCCATTTTAATATTGTCTATGTTCTGCATTTAATCAGATAAAATAGAGTACATACATACATACATACATACATACCACATTGAAGGCACCGGTTCTTTCAAGATCGCTGAAGTTAAGCAATATTGAGCCTGGTCATCACTCAACTTGGTGACCATCTTGGAATACCAGGTTCCTTGCATAGCAACAAAAATTGTTCTGCGAACATTTTAACCTTTGCTCTGCCGCCAATCAATAGAGCATCTTGTCAGACTAGGTCCACCAGGTCTCTTTTTCAAGCACCAGTTGCTCCAGAATCCCAACACCTCACTAATTACATTCCCGCAGACAAGGACTATCTATTTTCTAGTTACTTATCTTAATATTGGCCAGAAGTCTGGCAAAAAGCTGTGGATCATCACACACTTATGGAAAATATTCACATTCATGAGATCCATTCTCCTGCGTAAGAAGCATTACCAAAAAATTCAAAAACATTCCCTTTCCATCGTTTTTAATCTTTGAAAAAAATCGATGAAAGATCGCCGTCCAACCCCCTCCCCGGTTTGCGATTTGTAAATTAGACTTAGAGGTGATGAGCACTCGGGATGGCGTCACTCACTCCAACCTGTGTGTGTATATGTATATATATATATATATATATATATATATATATATATATATATATATATATATATATATATATATATATATATATATATATATATATATGTGTGTGTGTGTGTATATATGTATATATATATATATGTATATGTATATATATATATATATATATATATATATATATATATATATATATATAAGGTGATTCTTTTTATACAGAGTGCTTCTTTTGATATATATATGTATATATATATATATATATATATATATATATATATATATATATATATATATATATATATATATATATATATATATATATATATATATATATATATATATATATATGTCTATATGTGTGTGTGTGTATGTGTGTGTGTGTGTGTGAACACGACGCACTTGGTGATTTCAGGTAATTTTTTAATGAATTTTTCTTCTTTTTTTTTTTTGTTTCCGTTCGAGAGAACGTGCGTTTGATTTCACAGAGTGAAATAATTGTCCAAGATTTTTATCATACCAAGCACTTTCAGCTGAACAGCGATCCACTTTCAAGATCTTCGATAATTCCTCAATTATTTAAAACACTGTATTCGGCTTAACCTTTGTTGATGTAACGTGGTGAGTCCTTAGATGGGAGGGGTTTCAATTGCAAAATACACTCAAAACTGGCCAAATACAAAGTATCTTATCTATATACAACAAAAATATTTTCCACCAAGGTTTTTTCTCTTTGGGGAGATTTTTCATGTGCCTTTTTTGAGGATAATTTTTCATACGGGCTCTTTCATTTGAGCCTTTTCCTGGTCACTATATATATAGTCTAGAAAGCTCTACGGTTTTAATCACTTAACACGTTAAAAAAAAAAATTCAATATAGTCCATAATGTATTTTCAATTCGTAAAAAAACAACAAAAAAAAGAAATAGAAAACAGATTTTATCCGTTGTAGATTTCTAATAACAGTGTTCAATCTTCAGCACAGTAAGTTGAGTTTTTGATTTAAAAAAAAAGATCTATGAAAAAATCATTTAAAGACTTTTCAACTGAATAGTTTCATTTCGCCGTGTGTTTGTTTTTTTTGTAACTGTTACAATTGTGGATAAATAAAACGGTAGGCACTACTTTTTATCGTTTTAAAACAACCTATTACTTCTGATTGCATTCCGTCAGCCTAATAAATATTAGATTGTGATTCTGCTCTTCCACCTCAGTTATCACATTTTCTCTTTTGGTGATGGTGATTCCAAGATAATCGATACATACTATTAGAGATTTATATTTACATTTTTGCAATTATTTTAAAACTTCTGGACTCGCTTCTACATTCTAATTTATAAAAATACAATTATCAAATGTATCGCCAAATTTGGATAGCTTATTATGAAATTTTAAAAAAGATCGTCTTTATATCGAATAGGGATGGTTATGAACAAAAATGATTAATTCAACTATCCTTATGATTACACTATACTTAACACTACAGAATAGATTTTGTATTATTATAATAGTTATCTAAATTACTTAGATGTTTCATATTGATCTGAGTTCAAGTATGTTTATCGAAGAAGTATTGTGGGTGATTTTTTTAATTGATTTGTATTTTAAGTTTTATTTCAATATTCATTTTTCCATATATTTTCATTTAGCCATTCTCTTGTGGTGACATTTTAAAAAAAATTTATTTTTTTTATAAAACACTTAAATTAAATTATTCTTGATGTTTATAATTTTAAATTTACCCTCCAAGTAAACCTCACAAATACATAAACAATTATAACAAAATTATTATATAGCTGGTTTACCTGTTAATTTAAATTATTTCCCTAAAATTTAAGTAATTACTTATCTCTCAGTATTTGTCATTCATAAATTACATTAATTAATAATTACTTTTCAGTGAAATACTATAATATTTATAAGAAAATTAATCCCTTTTCAACTCCGACTTACTTGCAAATAACAATGTTGTTGGTATTACTCCTGTTATATTTTCAGATAGTAGTTTTTAATGAAAATTTTATTTCGGAAAGATGTTTTCAAACTTGGTAAATGTCTAAAACATGTATGTTGTCTTATGTCTGTGTTATGTATATTTGTTTAATGGTGAAGAGGTTCATCATTCTCTAAAAGTTTTTTGTTTAGTTTATTCAATTTGAAATATGAAATTTCTTCAATTCAATAATCATATCTATTTTCTACTTTAAAATTAGTAGTTTATTTAACTCTTAATTTGAATCTTTCTTTGTGGCGTCATTTGGCTAAGACTTTATTATTATTATTTGATTTATTTCTGAAAGTTATGATTGTAAAGTTTTCTTCTAGACAAATTTCGCATTTACCATTAAAGTTGTTGGGTGACCTCGAATTATGTAGAACATTCCGTTGTATTATTGAGTTCAATTTTTTATCCTTCCGAAACCAAACATATTTTGATAAGGTAGTTTATTTTTATCTACGTTTTAATTATTGGTAAGAATTTCTGTGACAATAAAATTTTAATTTCCAATCTCTCATAGATACCTCAATATGGAATTTTTCTCTACTTGAGTTTCGAAGAAACAGTTGCTAGATGTATGATTTTGTAGATATTTCTAGATTTACCTGCTTGAACAAAAATATCCTTGGATTGTAGAATGTTTTTTAGATTCATTTTTAGATTTTTCTGGAAGTTGTCCAAATCTTTCAAAAGGTTTATTTTCCGGATGATAGACCAAAGATCATTTGGCGAGTAGTTTCTTGTTGATTTGTGTCTTCAATCCGAATTATTCTCTATTCTTCAAGGAGAAAGTCTTTCACATCAACTTCTTAATAAAATCATCGATATTTGCGGTTAGGCCCAATGAGCGGGAATGTTTGTTAGAGAAGGGGATATTCTTAAGTGAATATTCTAAATTAAATATTTCCATATTCCTTGTACATAGAATAAAACCCACGAAAGTGCTTAACCTGGGTTCAAAGATAAACCGTGAGAGCTGTATGGTTCCTATTATATTTCCAATTTGTAAAAATACAAAAAGAAAGAAATAAAAAGCAGATTTTAACTGTTGTAGAGGTTTAATCACAGTGCTCAATATCTAACATTGGCTTTTTGGTTTCATAACTACAGGAAAAAATATGTTGCCGATTGTTGCTGAGTGCAGTAGGCACGAAATGTTAACATTCACCGGGTATATATCCCTATAATTCTTATATGTATATATATATATATATATATAATGAGCGACCTGTGGGGATTTTTCGTGTTGATCATGCTGCAATGTCATAAGATTTGGAGTTATATCTTTTTCTATTCTTATCAAGAATTTCCCTCATTGTGATGTTAATAACAATGATTTTTCAAATATCAGTAAATTTCTTCATATTTAGTTACAAACGAAATAAGTGTCTGATGCGAAGTGGTCATGCAGAACATCTCCAGCTGTTTGTTTATATTCAAGGTCTATGAGATGACAAGTACAGAGGATACCTAGCACATTGTGTTCCATAATATTTTTTAGTGTTGGGAAACGTAAAGGAATAATCATTAATAACATAGGCTTCCATCATAGAATTACATCAGAACAATTCAATTGAGAAGCCATGGGACCAGTCTAAAACGGATCCACGGCCTACACAACTTCTGTTCTGAATTTTAACCATGAATGTCTGCAGAGTGTTGATAC
>OY735208.1:367500-580645 GCA_963457665.1 Thysanoteuthis rhombus
GTAAGGGTGCTCCTGAGGGTCGTAGGTTTATTCAAAAAATAATTGAAAAGAAAAAAATGTAAAAAAAATCATCTAAAAATGAAAAAAATAGAATTATAGAACTGTTTTTAAAATGTTATAAGTAAAAAGAAAACAATGGTGCAAATATATTTACATCGTAATTTTGGAATATAAAGTATCATTGAGACTCTGGAACTGAAAAATAGTTATGATGAATGAAGCATCCACAAATATATTGAAAAAAACTCCTGACATAATCCAGTCGATATGCATCCTATACTGGGAAACACAGTTCAAAGGCAAAGTTGATATTTTGGCAATGTCAAGTGTGCGATCTGCTGGAACAATTGACTGTAATTTCTCAACGGCAAAAACATTCATCACTTGCGATCGTCTTGTATTTCATATAGGCACTTATGTAAAAGAAACGTTTCAACTTAACGAGTTGTCGTTTAGATGAGGACCCTAATGAGAAAGCATTAGATGTATACAAAAGTTCATGGCGATTTTTTCTTACGCGTCCTCGCCTCTCTATGTGTCTGTTCGTCGGTTGGCCGGTAGGTCTGTCCCTATATCATTTCTCAGCTGTTCAATTCAGATTTATTTGAAACTTTGTAGAAAGATGTCCTTTGACAAAATGCTTCTTACCGAGAAAAATCATCCACTCAGGGTCACGTGATCGGTCAAAAATGGTGTTCAAACTTTATGGATCGAAATCGATTTTCTCGGTTGTTTCGAGTCAGATTTACATAGGATACGTCCTACTAAAAATGATTTTCTATGCAGGGTCATATGATCTGAAAATAATAGTGTTTAACTTAATTGCGGATGCCTCGTTGAATTTTCGATTCTTGCTTGGAAATTAGTGACTGAATACATTCTTGAAAACCGTTTTTTTTTTCGCTGAAAAACACTCGTAATATACAACAACGAAGTTTTCAAGCTAAAAGAGTGGAGGGAGATTTCATCGATGATATCTTACTGATTTTGGCCCCATCAGTTTCATCATAATGAGAAATATTTAAAGAAAATTAAACCATTTTCATGTTTCAACGTCCAACCAAGAATCTATATCGGTGTAAATCCACACGCCTTACATAGGATATGTCAACTGAACAGTTTAATACTAGAGCACATTGTTTTTCAAGTAAAAAAATGATGATTATCTTTTTAGATGCGCCAGTATCTTTAGCACCAATGGCTCTACCGATAGAAGTGACCGACCGACCGACAATAACGGACAGACAAACTGAAAGGATATAAGCCGATTCAACTCTTTTGGAGATAGATTTAACTCTTCTTTAGAGCAAGGGGGAGAACTCGTGCATCATGCTAGTTTAAATGGTTATAATGATGGACTGAAAATGATGAAGTCCCACTGCGATTATCTTTTTGTAATTGATTTCACGTTGTATGTTGAAGTTGAGGATTGGCTTGAAAAATGCTTGAGTCTGTCATCAGTGACAATGGTTACAGTAGTAGAAGAGTGGATTGCCAAATCTTCCAGTATTCCTACCGAGAGTACATGGGTAGGTACTTCTTCACCGTTATGCATTCAACCGGGTTTAAATCGAGTTCTCGTGGCTGCTATAATCATGTTATACTAGTCCATTCGCTAGCAACAGAAGATAAGCACTACCCCCTTCCCAGCTGGCAAATCTACTTGAAACCAAAATGCTACAAATTATCATCATCTTCATCATCCAGTTTAGGTCCCCTGCTGAACCGAGGCCTTTCCCATTTCTGGAAAGGTAGTGGATAATTGAGTTCAACCGTTGCCACTATTTTCTGGTAAGATAGTTTTGAATTTAGTGTTGTCCTTCTAAATACTTGCCCCTCATGGTTGGAAAGCCCAGTCTGCCTTGCTATTTTACTCATAGCTTAGAGATGGAATAATGCATTTACCCAAGGGCATTAATGCGAAGTGAACGTAAACAGCCTCGACTGGGATTTGAACTCTGCCTCGTTAACCGTTAGGCTATTCACACCGCGATACTGTAACAGGCGCCAATTAGTCAGGGGATCTGAATCTATGTGAAACAATGTATTTCACATAGAAAAGTTGATGTGAGAACGTCAGTGTGGAAGTCAAGGATTATCTGCTGTCCGGGCCTCTTTTGTTTACAAATACATCAATATTTGTCCTGTGATAATCGACAATTAGTCTGTCCTTCTAACGAAGGCTGCAAAAATAATTTTGCACCCCTCCCCTGCCACTTTCACCCCTTCACCCCCTTCACTCCCTTCACCCCCTCTAATCAATGGGCAATGCTTCTTTTCCTCTTTGTGTGACTTTCGATTCCTGTATGATGACTTTTCAACCTCCTCATCTTCGATGATAGGATTTCATGGCATCGTACACTCTTTACACAGATTGAATTTCGATTTGGACTTGTTTTTTTCTGGGTTTTGAATTATCATTTCTTTAATTGTGATTTTGCTTTCGTGGACAGATGAAAAAGAAAATTTACAGGAGTTGCGACCTGAATGAAAGCGTACACGCACACGCCACATACAGAGAGAGATACACGCGTATATTCACAATCACATACACAAACATACACAAACAACTCCACATACAAACATACGCACAAACACATGCACACGCACACAAACATCCCACACACACGCACACACACGCACACACACACGTACATCACAATGATATAAACAGGGTGTGGTTTGAGGTTTGATTGGCTTAGGTAATTGTGTAAATGGTCGGTATTCTAAACCGAGTAAAATCTGTTTTTAACGTAGGCAAACCCTCCCTAATTGATTGATTGATTGATTGATTGATTGGTGTAACATATTCTTCCTGCACCGATTTCCCCCTATTCGTCGGGGTATGGATTTATGAACAATCATGTGACTAATCCAGAAGCTTATAGTGCTTCCTTTTATCATATAAAATGCTATAAACTTTTATTATCAATGAAATACCTGTTGCTTTGTATCGTTGGACATAGACCCTCCCCAGGATTCACCACACCTCTCTATCGTCGGCGTCGCAGAGCAAATATTTTCTGAATTTGTTTAGTTCGTCTCTCCATCTTATTTTCTGCCAGCCTCGGTTGTGCATGTGATCTCTGGGGATCCATGTTGTGAGGCGTGATATCCATCGGTTGTCTGTCATTCTTGCAACATGACCAGCCATTTGGGTTTTCTTGTGGATTCTACGATGTCTAGGACTCCTGTTTTCTCCCTGATATACTATGCTCTCTTGTGATCTCTCCATGTTGGGCATGATTTCTTATTACAATGTAGATTAATCTTGACAACTATTTTCTTTCATCTTATTTCTTACTTGCCTTTTATTACAACTCACCTCTGTCTGTTGTTGATATTAATAACCCACTCCACGAATAAGTCCCTTGGCGTATTGAAGTGGCTTGCATATTCTAATGACCCAGAGAGCTATGCTGGAGGGAATTCAAATCCTATTAGGTCCAACCAAGTCAAGCAGGTCAAAGGAAAGGAATTCGACCAAGTCTTATTCAATCCTTCCAAAGAACTTACTAAACGTTATCTACAACACCCAAACTGTAGTCTCCCCTCCCTATACCAAAAGATTTCAGCACACTCGCACACACAGACTAGCTAACAGACATACACACACTTTACACACATATGCATATACGTTTAATATAAAACATAGAATCAATCAACTATAAGGGAAAACTATATTCCTAATTTTGTTTTTTGTGAAGTAGAATTATAAAAACAAACTTCAAAGATACGAACTCTTTTGTTCATAACCGATTTCAGCATTAACCAATCAAGGGTTGATAAGCTGTTAAATCAACCAACCGACCAAACAAACAAACAAACCAATAATAATAATAATAATAATGATAATAATAATAATAGTTTAAAGTTTCTGCACTTAATCAAATGCACGAAATGAAGCGCTCAGGATCCTGGAATCGGAAAACATTTTGTTGCCTCTTTCGTTTATTAGCACAATATCATTAGCCTCTTAATTCCAATGGATTATCATTTCTCACTAGATCACCAAATTTGAACATTTTTATTTCTCGTATTTCCAGAGGATATTGTAAATTCAATTCATTGTATGGTTTAAATGTTATCGAATTGGAACTTGATTTTTCTTAATCTACACCCGGAAATTATTTCTCGTTGATTTAAAACTCTAAATTTTGGTAAATTTCAAAACCTAACATGGAATTATTTTGCTTTTTCGACACCAGATTTGTTTTAATATAATAAGGGGAATATCACGTTTTCTTGAGCCGTTGCGTGGAGCATGGAGCCAACAATGTCAAGAAACGCTGATCTAAAATATCAAAATCGTGCTTTCTACTTCCTTCCTGAGGGTTATTTTGTTTGCAAACTTCAATTTTATTGCGACAGAACGGAAACACGCCATTCTGCGATCAGAAATACTTCAGAAATTTGATCTCTTCACAACATGGCGCCATTCTGTCTTTTCAACTTCAATTTGATCCTTTGCTATTCTGAATTAAATTCATCCTCATCAGGTGCGTGCGGCGGAGCGGTTAAAGATAAAGGGAATGGGATATGCAAAACGAGTTCAAAAGCTGACTGAGACATTTTGCGTTTAATTTGCTCTAATACCCTTGGGAGACACAGGAATCTAACCCCAACTCCGTTCTCAATCAAATAGCGCGGCGTGAGTAACGACACTTCGGGTTTGTGTCACCTCCAACTCTATTTTGTATTTTTTAAACCTAAACCGAAACAGAGAAAGGGGAATGACTGAAGTGGTGGCCAGCGTAAGGACAATAAGTAAATTGAATGAATCACCTGATCTTGATATCATTCGGGGTTCTCAATGCTTCTACTGATCATTTCAGGATTTGATATTGAGAAATGCTATTACAGGTATCCCCCACCCACCCACTTTTGAAAAATCATTTAACGCCGTTTTTTCGGTTCTACGAAAAAGGTTGTAAAGCAGAAATAATGTTCAGTGTTTACTTTGCGGCAGTTATAGGGTAACTTGCACCCTCTTCGTCTACCCCTTACATCCCAGTCTCTTGTACCTCCCACTAAAAATATGATTGAGTCAACAAAATTGATTTGAGTGCACACGAGATTATTTGGGATTCCGTATTTGATTCATATAAATTTATGATATGATACCTCTAGTAGTACAATATATATATATATGTATATATATATATATATATATATATATATATATATATATATATATATATATATATATATATGTATATATATATATATATATATATATATATATATATATATATATATATATATATATATTACAACGACATAAGTAATTTAACGTGACTTAATGCAACATTCTATTCAAGTAAGGGTGGGGCAAGGGAGTCAAGGTCAGGGATGAGCCTAACTAAAGGTCAGCCTAGGGCGCCCAAGTGGTAGATAATCTGTGACTTGGTGTAGGTCAAGGAGTTTTATTTAGTCATTTGCCACAAAAATAGCACAGTGAAAACGAAATCACGAAGATAAGCGAGTTAAAAAAAAGTACAATGGAGATGTGAAGGTCGCGTTCGTCCCTTGACTGTGATAACGATTGTGTCGCTCTTCACATTTTCGGATAGATTCGAATGAAGCATTTTAAGAGTAACATAAAAACAATTGAAAATAGAAAGCACTCAGAGAACGCATATATCTGGCAACGCCATTGTCACTAAGAATAGAAATAAATCAACTTCCCGAAAATTTAATCAATTGTTGCTTGTCCTGTGGCCTACGTTTCTATAAAATGTCATTGAAATTCATGGAGAACTTCTGGAGATATTGCACAAACACACACACACACACACACACACACATATATATATATATATATATATATATATATATATATATATATATATATATATATATATATAAGTGTGTGTTCTAACTTTATTGGAAGAGTTGAACCATCTACTAAAGCAAAACTGTTCCTTTTTCCCACAAAGCTCCTCATGTCTTCAAACAAAATTGTCTGTAAATCGTCATGTCTGTTTATTCATTTATCAGATTTGTTATTTTAAACTCATTTTCTTTCCATTAAAAATGTCTGTTGTTGTATAGGAATATAATCAGCAAATATTACTTTGACACAAGAATGGAGCCTCCCAAAGAATAGCAATGGTATTAGACATTGGTTTGCAAACCATTATCCTATGACAGTGCCCTAATAATTGGACATTCTTTTCGCTACTTTTCTCACAATGTTTCTGTCGCACCATTCTACGACCTTCTTCAGGAGTACTATCCGTGTGTAAAGAGAGGTTTTTTTTCCGAAAGTGTCCCAATACTCGTAAGGTAGGTAGCAGAGATTTCTGAACCATTTCTTTGTAAAACAAAGAACTACACAGTGTGCCCTTGTTGAGCAGTGAAACCCTCATCGAGTTGAAATCCCTCTAGTGACTTTTTTTATTTAGCTGATTACTCATTATATGCCGATTCTTTCAGTTTTCTTTCCATCAGCATTCTCTGTCTATTATTTAGACTTCTTCCAAGAGTACAACTTTCTCCCTCCAGTTGTAGTGGCAACAAAAGAATTAGTACAATCGTCCTAAGAACTTTCTGAATGTTAATGTCACCTCTTAAAATTATGTACAATATGTTGCTTCCTTTCTCTTGTGACTAGGAATTGAAAGAGTCAGTGGCTTTCAGTTCTCTCAGGTCCAGCAAATTCCATGACAAGCATATCACTCCATACCTAACTCTAATCCCAACCATGCTATATTGCCGCTACACAACTCGAAAAATCCCTCTAGGCGTTGTTAACAAACATGGTTGAGCCAATCGAATACAACTAAATTAGTCTTTTCTTATCTTTAAATCATTGTACAAATATTCGTTCGATTTTTTACTTTGTGATCCAACAATAAATCAAGCTCGACATCAATCATTGTATCCTGACCCTTGCACTCTCGAGAATCTTGGTATTTATGCTGATGTCAGATGAGACAGACGAAAGTAAAAGGTTGCAATTTGTTCTGTAAATGGGGCCCAGTAGAGCCCTTCTAATTATGTATTTAGCTATCATATTCAAATAAATTGAAACAAAAATGAAGTATTGTTAAATGTAAGATGTTTAATTTAACGTAAAGACCTTTATGGATCAATTAATCTTTAATGATCTGTAACATATAACACATTTATAATGGGATGAATCTGTGAAATAAGACATATATCTTAGAGACGTATTTGGGGAATTGTGGGCTTAAATCTTCATACCCTATGCAGCTACACTGTTTTTACACTGCTTTGTATTCTCTCTTTCTCTTTCTCTCCTTCTCCCTCTTTCTGTCCCCCTCTCTCTCTCTCTCTCTCTCTCTCTCTCTCTCTCTCTCTCTGCGTGCACGCACGTGTCTGAGTCCGTAAAATAATTCCGAAATAGTTCGATGATTCTTGACTGAATTTGCCTGATGTTTTGACAGAATAAAAATCGAAAAAGTTTTGTAGTTTTTTCCAACCAGTAGAACTTCCTTTCAGAATCCAAGTGATGGTCTAGTAGGGCAGAATGAGACCCATCAACCCAACGCCTATATTCAACAACGGGCCCCGAAAACTGATAAAGAATGTGTTTGTTTGCCAAGGCATCTAGAGTTCAAATTTCCAAAATCAACAAGAAAGAAATTAGATTTAAGATGTTTCAATATAAAGAAATGAATTCATTTTTTACAGAAGAGAATCTATACCAGGCATTTGATAATGTGGAGCATTCTCCCCGGGGTTCGGGGGGAATATCGCCCTCGAGGTGACAAAAGCCAAGTTGAGGGGTGATGGGTGGTATATCTTTTTTTATGATATCCAAAAGGGGGCGATAAGGCAAAAAAAAAAGGTTCAAAAACCTTAACCTGTGCAAATGTTTACATATGTGAGTATAGAACATAAAGAGTGAAAAATGAAGATAAACTTTTTGTTGCTTAAATTGAAAAGAACGTTTCATGATGAAATTCTAAACGGGTCTCCCCGCCCCCTCTGCAAAAATTAAATATTGGGGGGTTAGTAAAAGGGATTTCTTATTTTGGAAATTATTGAAATTTCAACAAATTTCGATAATGAAATGTAATAAAGACGTGAGCAATAATATCTATTTATCGAACGCTTTTTTTTAGATTCAAATCCACATATTCAGGGAAGAGATAAGAATGATCTTCACCTAAATACACAGAACACTTCATTATAATCTTTATACATGCGTGCAGTGTATATGTATGCATGTGGGTGTGCGGTAAGCACTTCATTTAATACACGATTGACCTCATTATAATCTTTATATTCGAATGTATGTCGACACAATTTTATTATCTCTACTTGAGGAATTTCTGTATCGAACTGAGAATTGATCAATATCAAGCTATTTTTTTATCCAGAAGTGGCCAAGACTCATCACTTTTAACTTAAAGAACTATTGACACCAAATTTCATATCTAAATTTTATATTCAAAAGTGAGCATGACTGATCACTTTTATCTTGAAAACTATTTCCACCATTGGTTTCAACTTTAGACCCTTTTTTTCTCTGCTCAAGTGGATAATAACCTTATCTAAACGTTTGAATAACTTTTTATCCGTTACAGTTTTTGTTATATTTTTCATCATTTCTCTCCAATGCCTGCTTTAGCTTTATTTTTGAAATACTGATCCTTCGCATCATTGATTCTCATTTTTTCTCAAATAATTTAGTCTTGTGAAATAACATTTCAGCTAAAAAATCACAGCAAAATTTTTCGTAAAAAAATACCGATACAAAGAGGTGAAAAAAAATAGTGTGGCACCATCAATGTCCAATTTATTGAAAAAGAACCTTGTAACTAAAAAAACAGTTACATGCTGCATTTGAATTGTTTAAAATCAAACACTAAATTCATGGCCAAAACATGAATCAAAATTCTTGATTTTCTGAGCATTTTTGAGAAACACTGTCTCATATTAAAAGCGATCATTTTCGAATCTTTAAGAAATAAACCAAATCAAATTTTCTTCTCAGCATAGTCTGAAATGAGCCGATAAGTGTGGAGTTCCCAAATGAGGATAGAATTAATAATAGTAATGAAATGTGAGATTAGCTTCCTAACTATTGCTCCGTTGCAAGATCCCCTTTTGATTGAATTGATCTCTGTGTTTCCCACGATAAAGTACAAATTTCTAAAATCGATAAAAAGACATCAGATTCTACAGATGTTTGTACAATTCATGTTTTACGACCAAATAACGTAGGATGCGTCGATTTTCGTGTGCTGAGCCTGGGTGGCCGCTTGGAATACTAGGATAAGCGAGAATGATGATGTGAGTGACGCCACTTCAGGGTTTATTTCACATATTGCAAGCCCAGTTAAGAGAAATGTGGTTTGGGAAGCCCTGGCAGGGAAGACTGGTGCCGTATCCAGCGTAAGGGTACTAGCTAGCTATATATACATGTATATGTTGGTGCAGCCACATCTGTGTGAGTGTGTGTCTGTCTGTCTGTCTGTCTGTACAGGTGTAGATTTGATTTGGGGGATGCGCTCGCTTGCGCGTTTGGTCACGAGTGATGAGTGTGTACTCGTAATGTGTGTGAGTTTATCTCTTGCGAACAAGGGGAACGTGATCTCGCTTAAGAAGGAGAGACTACAACTAAGTAGTCCCCTACCCTTGAAATTCTTGGGGTCTGCGTAAGCGGCCCAAATTACTGTTGCCATTTCGTCGTATACGGGTAACCTCCTCTGAATATCTGTCACACGACCTTCGTTATGATGTGACCTCTACTAAATACATGTGTGAACAGCATCACGTCTCAACATCTGACCATTCATTACTCGGTACACTTGCAGCAGAGCGTCTGTTTTAGAACGGTGGTTAGCAGGGCTAGATTAAGCTAGTGTGGCTCTGTAGAATATGTACTAAAGGTGTCCTATTTTCTTTGAATACACAAGAATATTAGAATGCATTTTTTTTTTTTTTACTTACATAATAAACTCTTTAATTGTTTTCCTTTCCTATAACAGCTAGATAATACAACAGATGTGTCTCATATTTTAGTGATGGTATTACTTCGATTTCGTTTTGATCTTATTTATTGAACGGATTCATGCGTGGTATATGAAGTGGTGGTGCTAGGCCAGGGCAGGCCCGGGTATTGACCGGATTCCAAGAAGCTTGCAAAATTCAATCTTAATCCTTATTATTACTTATATGAAAACTTTCCCGTTCTCATAGTTTTCAAGCCGAACCTTGCCCGGGCTGGCACAAAACGCTGGCGTCGCCATTGGGTGTATGTATCATGTCAATCACACGAATCACGCACCAATAATTACTGAGTTGAATTAATAACTCCAATTAAAGGTGATAATCGGCTACGATGGCTGACCATAAATACTCAATCGTTCATAAAACTTTGGAGCATTAATACAGAAAGTGCATAACCGCTAAATCGGAATTGATAGCTTGCAGGCATTTAGCAAGGGGCCCTTAAAAGTGTGGGAACCATAGCATTTGCTATTCATTTAATCCGGCTCTGTTAGTTAGTCAATCGATCCATTCTGAGTGTAGTGAGTTCTGTTCTAACTGAGTGCCCTGCTCTTGTGATTTAGTGACGGAGTAAGCTCAATATTCAAGCATAGATATGCAAACGAAGACGAAATTTATAAAATGCACCTGCATTACTCGTACATATTTTCGCTATTTATCACATTCAAATATAATGACAGGTCTGGTTAGTCACTCAATAAAAACCGCCACGAGACTAATGTCTTTTATCTGTATACTCCGTATGGGTGATCTATTAAAAAATGAAACAAAAATGATCCATGAGTAAATTACATCTGTCCCATTGGGGGGGGGGTAATCACTAAATAAAGTCTGAATTTTCAAAAAACAAGTGTGATCGCTGCTGGGCCCAAATTAAGGGATCAATTTAGTACAAACTTACATTGAAAATTGAACCCCCTCTGGAAACACATTTAAGAATATTTTTTTTTTAAAAACAAATCAGCTGTTTTTTTTTCTAGAAGTAAAATGGAATAAACGTTTCAATTTTCAGCCCTATAGCTCCATATATCCTGTTTGCGTGACGCATTCATAATCAGCCAGTCAGCGAGGTTAGCTTGAAAACTGAAGAAACCAATGTTAACAGTTTTGGTGACAGTTTTAGTTGACAGTTTCTAATTATAACAGTTGACCTCATAATAATCTTTTTATTTAAATGTCATTAAGTCGACGCAGTTACATTATCTCGACTTGTAGGACCCCAGTATCGAATCAAGAATTGATCAATTTCAGGCTATCTAATATCTAAAAGTGGCCACGACTCATCGCGTTTATCTTAAAAACTATTAACACCGTTGATTTCAACTTTAGACCCTTTTTTCTTCGACTGCCTAAGTTCATAATGATCTTATCTGAACATTTGAATAAACTTTTATCCGTTACTTCTTGGTTGTCATTTTCATTTGACAGATGTAAATAGATAAATTCAATAAAATAAATTTAAATGAATGGATTGTCCACATTGTCAAGAATAGCTTATCTTATTGTATTCTATTTCTACTTATCTTGTCGACATGGAAAATAAAAAGACAAACCTACAAATGTAAAGTAACTATTTCCACAAAGGATTCACGCTGGTCATTAGAAATGCCACGATAAAAACCGAAGATAACGGATCTTATGTGAATCTCCTACCTTGCCTTTCACGGTTTGCCGTAAAACAAAAGATGAACACTTTTTTCGATTGAATTTTATTATTTCTCAGGAAACAGAAAAGGCAGACTGTGTTTTCTACATCATCATAAATAATCGATATTTTCGGATTTTATTTCCAATTTCTGCTCATCGCGTAGATATTCGTAGAAACGTAAAAGTAGATTTCAGTCGTGTTGAACGTTGAATCAACAAATTTATGAAAAATATCAAAAACAAGATAAGCCTGGCTGCTGCAGGGTCAAACAACTTTTATTCCGACAGAAGAGGATTGCTGCAACCTTTATATAATTGTATATATTAAATAACTAGTCAGTTTAGCTCAGTTGGTAAGAGAGTCAACTTCCAATCACCTTATCTTGATTTCAAATCGCGCTTGGGATGCGTTAATTTTATGTATAGGTCTTGTTTAATGTGATGTAATAGACAAACAGAGAAGAGTTCACTCCTCTAAATTTGGTGAGGATCGTTTTTGTTGTTCTTGTTACGGGGGAAAACAAATTCGTCTCCGACTTGAAATGGGGTTTAACAATTGTATTTTCTCCGTATCTGAATAGGTTTTCACCAAGGGAGCTAGAGGCGTTTGGGCTTGTCTCTTTGAAAATTTGATCCTATTTCAGTAATCAACGCCCAACAAAATCGGGAGCTGTAACTTATTCATTGATCACCCCTTTTCTAATTAGTTTTATTCGATCACCCCTAACACAGCATGCAATCAAAATATGTTGGTTGCATGACAGATTATATTGAGAGACTGAACAGACCCGTTGTCGATATTTCATAGATATTCGAGTAATGAATTTTATTGATATTTCCTAATTTATTTCACATCCTCATCACAAATGAACCGGCTCACTAGCCAAGATCGGATACCTGTCTCTGACACAAACAACTCTGATTCAAAAGCAGCCTGAAGATGGATGAACCCCATCAGGCTATTTCGCCCTTGATACACCTACGTTTAAATCACAAGTGGTGCCCCAAACGACCCAGTACTAGATCACGGGAAAAGGTAAAGATAACGGTAAAATGAAATTTCAGTCGGAACTTGGATGAAAATCTTGTTGATTGTCCAATCATTGAAGAGAAGGAATATTCTGAAAGGCTTCGATGGATTCGAGTAGTAGAATAGAAGCAAGAACAAAGCAGGGACAGGCGGATCTGTTTGTGTGGATCTGCGATTTTGAGGGGGGCTTACTCCCTCCATAAAGGAGGCAAATACTATAATATTTACTGCTTCTTATACGTACGGTACTCTATTGCCTTAAGTACATTTTGAATTAAAACTGCTTTCCATTATCTTTTATATGAATCTTTCTTGTTCTTTTATTCTACTCTGTTACTTATAAGTATGCCATTAGTGCATCAGTTCTGTAATTTGTATGTACATCGTGTACACTATATATATGTATGTATATATATATATATATATATATATATATATATATATATATATATATATATGTGTGTGTGTGTGTGTGTGTATATATATATGTATATATATATGTATATATATATATATGTATATATATATGTATATATATATGTATATATATATATATATGTATATATATGTGTGTGTGTGTGTGTGTGTGTGTTCATGCATAAATAATGTGTATTTAGCACCGATTATAAAAATACTTAATGAGCAGTTTGAAATTGGACCTGTGTTTCCCACCTGGCCCGGACCTGTTACCAATGTTGCACGGTTGACATTCAATGGAAAATTCATCTCAAATACAGGTTGATAAGACAGGAAACAATCAGTGCGTGTCCATGTGTGTTTGTGAAATAATGGTGCCTTACAGAAGTGACGAAAGAGAGAAGAAAGGGGAAAGGAAATTGAAGACTCTGATTTTACAACACTGGTGTAGAATGAGTACAATGCTTTCGTTGTTGAATAGTTACACCCACAAGTCATAGCGGCTCACACCTTACCTGATCACTTTCTCTTTTGTTTTGTCTGAAGAGGAGGAAGCAGAAATTAAAGACAATGTTCGTTTTTTTTTTCTCAGAGATTGGCAACAGAAGGCGCATAAAGGTTACTTTAAATGATCTTATCTATATAGTGCTAGAAGTCTATATAAGTATTAAATGCTATCCAGAGAAGTTATTTGTAAATGCGTAAAACCTCTGAGTTCATTCTGGTCACATCAGATTGCACTAGTTATCTCTCAAAATGTGACTCATGGGTCACAAGGCCGTCTGGTTAAATATAATTTCTTTGTGATCGTTTATATTTCTTTATATGATAAACTGACATTGATTTTATCAAAGCCATGAATATATTTACTTGATAAGTCTCCGACAGGGATCTGAAATTTAACTTCTGGACACAAGATGAATATGTTTAGGCACTTCAGGTTGAGAATTACTGTTTTAAGGAACTGATTAAACTAATCCGTGGTTCTATTTATAGAACCTATACAAGTATACGAAGGATAGATAGATAGATAGATAGATAGATAGATAGATAGATAGATAGATAGATAGATAGATAGATAAAAAGAACCTTTGTAGGACCTTTTCCGAGGTGAATCAAGATTAGTAAATATTTAGATAGCTATGAGAGTAAAGATGACAAATGCTTACATATTAATAGCTGCATCATCTTTAGCTTATAAAAGTAAAATCAGCCTCTCAAGTCCAAAATTGATTGAGACATGAACGTTAAGCTGGCTCGACATAAATGCGAGCTGAGTAACAGCTTAGGGCCCCGTGGCCACCAGAAGGCCCCCAAGAGCGCTTGAAATGCCCTTCGAGAGCTTGAATGTTTCTTCAAAGGCGATGGGAGTTCTCAAATCAAATTCTACTTAGGACCCCCATGAACTGGCCCAGCATTAATGATTATGATGTTATGTTTCGGTCAACATAAAAGAAAAGAAAATACTCAAAGAACTCCTTCGAGAACGCCAAACGCAATAATGGTTAGTAAAACTAGTCTTCCAGAGCGTTTCAACTATAGTAAGTTCGATCAACACTGAGTACTCTTAAGGCCTCGTTCTGTACAAAGTAAATATCAATAAATCATGCAGTGTAATTTTTTTTCTTAGTATTCCGAGTTTTTATCTAGATAACCAGAATTTTCTCCTTTGATTTTAATAATTTAAGATGACTTCACCAAAAAAAGTATTAATATCCATCAATTTTTGAGCTTATCATGATGTTTGCTTGTAGCACTGACTGGGTTCTAAAATTTTTTAAATGAAAAAAAGGCTTGATGCGTTACCAGAATTGATTTTTTTTTCATCTGGATAAAAAACATAATCCCAATCCCGGTCCTAAATAACGTAATCATAATTCTTTTTTGTAAAATGTTCTGTGATTCGCACTAAATTCGCTCTAAAATAATCCAAATTATAAGAAGGTAATTTTTGATACTATACGATGAGTTGTTGGGTATTTTTTGCCATTTTTTCCGTAGATAGATAGATAGATAGATAGATAGATAGATAGATAGATAGAACAAGACTGGTATGAATAAACTGGGATAGACTGAACAGGCTGATATGAACAGACTGAGATAGATAGATAAATAGATAGATAGATAGATAGATAGATAGATAGATAGATAGATAGATACATACATACATACATACATACATACATACATACATACATACATATTGAATATATATATATATATATATATATATATATATATATATATATATATATATATATATATATATATATATATATTGCTTGGGGAAAAAAATATTTAATTTAGATCAAATGGGTTTTTTGGATCAAAAAACTTGCAATTTGATAATAAGTAACACTGTTCGTATGCCCTGGTTATCACAAAGCTTATTTTAGTCTGGGATAAGGCCATAAGTGTGGAGCACCTACTGAGAGTACATTATAGTTACGCGTTACATTTTGTACATGTTGCGATGTATGAAAAGATGCACTCAATCAGCTGATCACCTGTCGATGAACAGCGTAAATTGGGCTACCATAGGGACCCTGCCTGGGGCAACTCCCACTAAACAATCGTTCCACCTACGAAGATCTAATCGACCCAGGCACAACTCCAAATATGGATGAGACGAGGAGGTGGCGTGACTTTGCTATCAGGGTTTTCCAGTTTTTTCCGGATTGGCTACAAAGCTTGATTTCTTTCTTTTCTTTTTCTTCCCCTATTTTTCTCTCTTCTATCTCTCTCTCTCTCTCTCTCTCTCTCTCTCTCTCTTTCTTTCCCTCTCTTCTATTTTCCTCTTTTTTCATCCCTTTTCTCTCGCTTCTATTTCCCTTGTTTTTCACCCTTTCTCTCTCTTCTGTCTTTTTCCTTCTCTATTTCTCTCTCACTTTCATTTTTCTCTATCTCTCCTTGTCTTTCTCTTTCTATTTTTCTCCCTTCTCCCTCTCTTATCTCCCTCTCTCTCTCCCTTCCCCCCATTCTCTCTCACTCTTTTATACTCCGCTTTCTTTCCCCCTCCCTCTGTCTATTTTGTGTGTATACTGTTGGCATGTACTTCACCTTGTGCTTTTTTATCGTTTTATTTCAAGGCTCCAAGTTTTTTCTGTCACTTTGTGCCTCTTGGCACACACGCACAATTCACACACAAACTCAGACATGTATCTACATTCAAAGATTTCTTTTTCTTTCTTCTTGTTTCTTTCTCTTTCTCATCTCTCTCTTTTCTCCTCACTTTTATTCCACCCTCCTTACCCGCAATTAGTTTCTTAGCTTCCCTCACAGAAATTCTGTTTCAAATTTCCTTTCCCACGGTTCTTCCACCCTTTCTCTCTGTGGCACCAACCAATGCTCTCTCTCCCTCTCTCTCTCTCTCTGTCTCTGTCTCTCTCTCTCTCTGTCACACACACACACACACACACACACACACACACACACACACACACACACTGAGTAGCCACCTACCAACACACCGTCTTCTGTTGGGACAACCTCTTTTATTTGCCCAGACCCGGCTTCTGGTTATAAAAGCAGACGATAAACCGTTCTGTTCAGTCATCAACTGATTCCTCTCCTTACCAACATCTTGACGTCTTCTCTCCTCTCGACCAGGAACAAATCTTCTCCAAAAAACCACCAAAAGATTCACTCTCATCAAATGTAAGTTTCTCTTATACCCATCATGAAATTTCTCTTTTTTGCAGCCAGATCTCTGTTTTTCTTTTTAATTTCGCTAATCCACTAAATGCTACCAACTTTCTTTGGCAATCATATCGAGTCAATTTTTCAAGTCTAGATGTCGAGCTTAGCGAGTCCCCAAATGGGTGATCGTTTGGAAATACCGGCTGTCGTAAGCCAGGAGGTTTAAGTGAGAGACGCCACTTCAGGTGCTTGTTGCCTCGAAGTCTTTTTCGCACATCGCAAGCCCAGACAAAAGTAACTCCTGGCTTGGGAATTCCTGGCAGTGGTGGCTAAATCTGTAGACAGCGTAAGGGCATTAGCTTTTTGGAATCGGAAAGTTCGGGTTTTTTTTTTCTTCATTTGTAGTTGATTTTCTCGATTTATTTCATTTGTATTTATTCAAATGAAAACCACTCGATGGTTGTGTTACTTAAAACTCATACGTGGTGCATAGATTTGAGACGATAAAATTTGTGCGTTTCTGTAATCCGTTCGACCAGTGTTCTTATGTTGAATTACGTTTTTAAAAAAGTTTTATCGGATGTATTGAGAGTGGTTGTTATAATAATAATTGTAATAAGGAGCAGAATCTATGGTTAAAAATTGTCTGATGGCACCAGAGGCATAGCAAGAGTTTGGAGGCTTGAAGAATCGAATGGGCTTGGCTCATCGTGCCCCCATCTGTTCTTTTTGACTTTAGAACATCCCGATATTCATCATTCGTGATATTTCACAGCTTTAATTTGCCAACATCTTGTATGCCATTACGGTCGAATCGCGTTGGACACTTAGTATGATCATTGAAATTGAGCAATGTCGAGCCTGGTCTGTTCCTAGATGGGCGACAGTCTTTTTTTCTTTTTTTTTTTTTTTTGCTTAGCTTTTGAACATGCACACCGTTATTCATGATCTATATAGTTTGAAAATAATATCTCACCTGCCATGATCTTAACCAGATTGTTTCAATTTAGATGAAACATTCTTAACAGGCTTCACTTAATCGGCACTTGAAATTGAACATTGTGGATCCCGAATTTATTGTCTCGTACTTTGGACAAATGTGTGAGGGGACACAAAATGAAAACGCCAGTTTTTAAAAACCAGTCTTGTATGTGACCACAAAAAGTGACAACAGGCATGAATCCATCCTTTGCAAGCTATGAGTAAAACAACAGTCTAAGATATGGACAACTCTGAATTCAAAACCAGTAGTGGAACCCCCAACGTCTACCCCGAGTTATGGGTAGAAATGTAAAAAAATATTAGTGAGTGGGGCTTGCAATCCCAACCCGTAAAACCCAATAACAATGACCAGTGCGCAAGCTGATGGACTTGAGAAATACCTTGAAATATATTTCAAAATCTTCAAGATGATTTCTTAATCATTCGATAAGACTCATCATCACAAGAGAGCAGCGTTTTGTCGCCATTTTGAAATCAGTTTCCCTCGTGCTTCAATTTATACTTCAATAATTTTGATTAGAATACATTTTTCTGCTCAGTCATGTATTTAACGTAATTCATCATCTTTTCCAGTTCTCAGTTTATAATTTTTACTAATGGGGAAGGGTTCTCCAATTCTCTTGATTTATACAACAATTAGGATTTATCTAAACTAGAGCTGAATTTTTGTCTGTAAATGGATGAATTTTGCATTAAAATAACCCTAGAGATTTTCTGGCTTTTCAAATTCCTGAGGACTTTCATTACTACTGGAACCCATTTTTATGTGCAAAAATCATTGAAAAATATCTTATCCTCACTTTCCTCACTTTTAAAATTAAACTTCTCAATTATCACGTGTACAGGCTGAGTTTTAAAGACAGAACTTTTTTATCAAAAATTGGTGGTCGATCAATACACGAGTAATAATTTTGTAAAGTTTTAAGGTTTGCTCATTAATTCTTGTCTGTTTTCAGATTCTAAAATGTCTCGTCAATTCGTGATTCTCATCTTGGCTACCTGTTTTATCATGGAAGGAGTTCTCTCCGCCCCTGCAGCTTCACCTCTCCTCCCTGACACTCTCTCTCTGCTTATGACTCCTGGCGACATGGAAAAACTAAACAAAGGTGAGCATCGAGATTATTAATTAGAATCTAACAAGATTTTCTGTCAAAGAAATGGCTTGACTGGGTTGGGGAGATATTAAATGTTTCCAAATTGGATTCAGACTTTCAAAACATCGTTATTCAACGATTCCCGAAGAGTGCAACTCGGCACCCTGGAGAGCTTCGGATACCTCCCAGGGGTGCCATGAGATAGTCGAAAGTTTTAAGGATTCAAGGCAATCGTGATGCACGATGATCGGAAATGACGTCTAAATAGTAATTCATAAGTCACTCTGTCCATCTAGCAGCCGACTATTGACTACTGCAGATTCTTTGCAACCTCATTATTGAAGATTGATCTGGTGCGATCAAGCTATTAATTTAATGCTTAAATTTTGAAGAGTAAGAAATTTATTTAATGATTATTTTGCCTAACATAGATACGTGAACATAAATGCAATTGTTCAGTATCCTGACTCAGGACACCGTGAAAAATCTTTGTACATTAAGGGCGTCCCTTACAAAATGACAAAAGCATGTAATAAATATTCATCAGGGATATATCATTAGGTGTTTGGAATACAAATGACGTTGTTTATCATATTGATCTATGATGACGTCACCATGATGACGTCATCATTGCATTATTACCCCCCCCCTAAAAAAAAAGCTGAAAAATGGCCCTAAATCGAAAACTTATCTAAATCTAAAAAATTCCTTGATTCACCCCAAAGTTTGATAAATTTTTTATTGACTTGTCTATCAATCACAAGAATGTCATTGAAATCCATTGAACTTTTAGGGATATGGTGTGGTAAAACAAATAGACACACATTGGTGAATACACAACTTCTATCAAAATTCGTTGAGAGAAATAATGAAAATGTTGGCATTCATTGCATAAACGTTTCTGTTGACAATCTAATCTGTAGTAATCGTATGCATGATTACAATATATTCTAAAATATTAAGCTACATGAAATTCTGTTTATGTTTTTAGATTTTTCTATTTACTGTTTTTATTTCCATTTTCAGCAACTCAAGAATTGGAAAATGTTTTTAAGATGATTCGCCGTCGCAAACGCAGTCTTTCCTCCTTTTACATCCAATTCCTTCACGACAAAAGAGAATCAACCACACCCTATTATTCTGCCCGGATGTAAGGGCCCTCGTCTCTCCTCAAATGACCGCTCCTCCTCTCAGCCAATCAGCATGACAGAAAACTATGACGTCACAACAGGATGACTGGCCAGTCTCTTTCACCCAGTCAAGGCTTCTCTCCGAACCAATGGGACAAGAAATGTTCAATTATTTGCGATTTTCCTTTTGAGCTTCTTCTCCAAGACTTTTGCAAAAACAATTCTTTTTTTTTCAATGTGTACCGAAAGTGCATTCTGAATCTGTTTCCTGTTTTTTAGTTTCGTGCAGATTTATTCCCTCATTTGCAAATATGGAGACAAGGAGATATTTTCTAGTATTGTTCAAAGTTCTGAGCAAATCTGTCAATTAATCTTTTTGCCCCTTTTCATAACAGATAATTGCATCATCCACGCTGCGTTAACTTATCAGAGAACAAAATGTTGGTCAGTGCAAATATTTTTTCAGCCATTGATTATCTTTGTTATAAGTCCTAGGTTTAACAAATGATTTTCACTTTCTGGCTGGAATAAAATAATATTTCAATTTGTTTAACGATGACGCACGTGATGAACAAATCTGTACTTTCATACAAACCCTTTTTTTATTAGTTTTTCTTCCTACTTAAGCGTATCGAGATCAAGTATATATTTCGATGTGTTTTAATGTATATTGTGTGTTTAGACATTTCAACTAGCCTTTGTCTCATGTTCATTTTTTCTAGTAGTCATTTTTGGGTGAGTTTGACTTGAAGGGTAGACATTTTGTTATGGCTTGTAGTCAGACTAAAAAATACTCCAAGGAAATATCCTAAAATGAATACAAAACCCATGAACATTTCAGAGAAGAAGAAAACATTTCCCTTGACTTTCTCAATTTTTTGTTTATTTCATTGGCATGGCGTTAGGATCACGCCTGTATGTCAAGTTGCCAAAGTTTAGCATTTATTTTCGATTTCCTGTTTTTCATTAATTTTGCAAGAATGCATCTTTTGATTTAGTTGCTTCCCATCAAAATGGAGTCCACTATTTGATCTCTTCTTCCTTTCTCAAATGTGTGGACAATTTAACAGAATAGATAAATTATTTCTGTGTTCTTGTAGAATTGAAAGAGTATGAGTAAATTTATACTTTCTAACGTGACGATTCTCTCTTTATAAGATCTGCTATAACTGTGAATTAATGCAGAATCAAAATGGAATTATCCCCCCAAAACAAGTGACGATCTTTACCGCTTGCGGGAAGTTCTCATCTCAATTCGTAACCTTAATCCTGGGGGCTGTAAATCCATAGCTTTTTTTAATGTGAGCAGATGGATCCATGGAATTCATTTGGTCACAAATGCATCAATCACTCTATTTATTTATTTATTTTATATAAACATGAGATGAACTCTGCCGTTTGCCAAGAACTTTACATTCTGCTCTCAACGTAATAGCCCAACTTTACCAGTTTTTTTAAAGTAAAGTATATAATGATTCTCTCTGTATATTGGTTGGATGAAAACTTCTCGTGAATGACAATCAAGAAACAAAAACCCAGATTATGTTCAAAGCTTCAAATGATTCTCAACATTTATCGCCGTCCAATTTCCGCTCTCTTTTGTCATATATTTTTAAAAAATCTAGTTTTAAATCTCCAGATTTGAATTTTTCATGTTGAGATGACATTAGTTTTGACTTATGAATGGGTCACTATTCATTAATCCTATATTTGAACTCAGCGTCTCCAATTAGAATTTTTTCCTTCTCTCTAGTTCACACCAATCATACATACACTTCCCCTTCGCTTACATCTCATAACCTACAGAAACATCCAGAAAACACATTGAATGTGATATCGAACAGTGATATGTTAAATTTGATTCCCTAAAACCAATTCTTGCGTGCAATAAGTACTTTAATCCTGAATTTGGCTCGTTGACCAAATCATCACTTACGAGTACATGAGGAATATTTGAATAACTGTGAACTTCACAAATGAAAATATAAAGTTACACCAGAACTGATAAAATACTGAAAAGCCATTTTCTTGCCGTCTTTTAGACATAGGAAACAAAAGTTTTTCATGCGAACACACTTGAACTTCATTGTTTGCTATTCGTTTTGTTTTATTCATTTCCATTCATTTTGTCTGTGATCTTCAAGACATTCATTTTTTAGACATAAATCATTAAATTCTCTTCGTTTCCATTCCAAAACAAATTTCAAAATTATCCAAAACTCAAGATTCGTTTCTTTCTGTAAAATTCAGTTGTCTACCCTTATTTATTTTTCTTTAGACTGAATTATTTTTTTTTGTTTGTTTGCGAAGATCACCGACACTTTCTGTAAATACATTGTTTTCCTAATTCGATTAAATTCGAAATGAATTCACATTCCTTCATTTAATTTTTTTTCTTGCTTCAACTGTTGTTCGCTTGGAACTTAAACTCCTCACCTTTAGCCTTTCTCTCGAAACTGCGCTTGTAATGAATTGTTGCCAGCTGAAACTATGGATTACAATAAAGTGAATAAGAGTAATAGTAACAAAGTAAAAAGATGGCTTTTACTTTCTTTTTTTCTTTTTTTTTTTTTTTTTGGTGTATGCAAAAAAAGGATTTTTATTCACCTTTTTCTCCTTTATTTATATTGCTCGTCATTTTTGGTTTTAAAAGGGATTTGTTATAATAAAAATTTCATTTTTACACTCATTTCGAATTTATTCTTCATTTTCTTTGATTTGTGTTTTACTGTATTTGATGGCCTATAAGACACCTACTTCAACAGGGGATATTAAGGAGTCAGCAAAATTTCCTTATTTTTATCACTCGAGTTTTTAAACCCCTCTCACTGGACAACGAAAGTTACGTTGACCTTTCGAGACGCATTTTTTTAAAAGAAAGGTGAGTCTTATATGCCATTAAATCGGCACAGAAAAGCACTGAAATATATTCTTGATGTTTTGATTTGCTTTTTATTTCATTTTTTCACATTTTCTTTGTGATGTGCAGAAGCTCCATCTCCCTCCCTCCCTCTCTCCTAACTTCATGATAACTGTCTGCGTAATAGTATTTCTTGGTCGGAAGTTAGATTTCAGGTGAAAGCTGAAAAGTAAATTATGGCCAAATGGATGGAGACATATGGGCTGTTGAAAATGTTGCGCGAATTACTGAGAACGAAAAAAAAATCCCCCATTTCATTATCCTTTCACTGACTCTCTAAACAGGAATTTCCAATTATTTCAAACGTCTCCCCTGATCTCTACTACATCGAAGAATTCTCTATTCCCCCTTTTCATTTGATCTCTGCTATTGGTCCCTGATCATGTTTAACCATCCTTAAGGTCCTACCGAAATAAAGTCTCTGACTGCTCTTTGCTGCAATGTGTCATTCTTTGTCCTATCAATTAAATACATTCCTTTCAGCATTCAAAAGATCTCCTCCCTCAAAGGTCTCTCGATCAGAGACCACGACCAAAAGAAAACTTGTTGCCAGGACCTTACCAAAAAGATCTAATCCAGAACTATGACTTGAGTCCATTTATCTCGTTACACTTATCCAATGACAACTAAATAATATCCTAAACAAAAAAAACTCCAAATCATGGATATAGAAATATTGGAAACCAATGCGAATGAATAGATATGCATTATAGGTGCAACTGCTTCAAGGGGAAAAAGCGTTGCAGAACAAAGTTTGAATCATAATTCTTGTAAGCACAAAAATTTTTGTATGAAAAACGTTTTTCCTCTGTAAGTAACTTTTGCTGGCGAGTGCTTAGTTCATATTGTATTGTGTGGTTGATGATCACGTTGTCTTCGTTTATAAGAAGTGTCTATAAACAGTGTATGTACAACAATTCAAGCAACATTGTCAGATTTCTCAATTCTAACAATTTATTGATCACATCTGTGCCTACTAGCAAGGGAACGAACTTGCTCAGTCAGATTGTACCAACTACCTCCACTGTTTTTGGCTTGTATTTTTTTTTTCGAATGTTTAAATGATGATATGATAAACTGACAAAAGCTTTAGGTTTGAGAGAGCCCTCGGTCATATTTGCGTTTTTATGGATTGATTTATGAATTAATCTCACGGGAAGTTAGAGCCATCCAAGAGGAAAATGTACCAAATAACCCCAGTTTCTCTACGAAAAATTCATAGTATTGCCAATTCGAGTAATGCATTCAACTTTTACAAATTTGATATTCGAAACAAAAGATCTCTTCAATTCATTATTATCAATTTTCATACAAAAGTTTACCTTCATCTCACACGGAGTGTTCCCTTTGGCAGTGAATAAAAACAGCGATAATCGCGAATGAAAAAAAAATTTAGGTGAGGCTCGAGCTCACGCCCCTCTAAACTGTTCACTCACTGTCGAAGGAAAGCGGTCTGAATAAAGTTTGCGGTAAAAGGCAGCTAGAAATTGAGAAGAAGGTAAATAGTTGCATAAGAATTATTTACAGTTCTTCATCAGATAAATAGTAAAATGATTGGATCTTTTTCATTCCCCCAAAGATTTCTCATCTCTGAAAATTTGACTAATGAGTGTTGTAAGCTCAAGCGTTTCGACCAAAACGTGTAAGATGCACCGGCTCTCGTGCGATCACCAAGGTTAAGCAACGTTGAGCCCGTTCAAGACCTAGATGGGTGATCTCCAAATGATTTGAGTCCTGTAGCTGCTAAGACTGTCCATCAATTCTTCTAAGTATCCACATCGAAATCCCTCACTGCTTATTCAACATTGACCCTTGGAGTTTCAGAATATTCGCCATCTTTTGCAGTTCATTCATTTCTTGTCACTCGTAGCCTGGCTGGATAATGGGGAGGGCGTATTTGGCTTATTGTGTATAGTGAAGATATCGTTTTCCACTTTAGGGCATTCAACAGGATTGCTAGGGAAGGCTCTCAACATGATCGTCAGCTGCTTGAAGCATCTGATATACAAGGTTGGTCACCCAGCTGAGTGATGGCCAGGCTCGAAGTGTTGATCGAATTTCGTTGATCGTACGAAAACCAATATATCCAACGCAATTTAGTCATAGAATCCATTTGGAAACTCAAATGGCAATAAGCTGATTATGTTACAAGAATGTCAAGACGAATTGAAGATCACGACTCACAACGTCCCCGAGATCATATGCGAAATGTTGACCGGCAAAATATAAGATGACCTGACGAACAAAACAAGTTGAGAAAATATTGGCCCTAAGACGTGGAGTGGTCTGACGAATCTTGGGAAAGTCTATGCCAAACAACGGACGCTAAAATGCTGATGATGATGATGATGATACTTTGTTGTGCGTAATGTTCTGTCATTATTGTTTTCCACCTTTCTCAGTGTTTCTCATTTCTTCCTTCCCTTTGGGCACAACGCCGTATAGTCCACAGGCATAATTAACCAATCATGCATTTTGGGAAACAAACGCCAAGCTTGCTGCAAATATTGATAAGAACCTCCACGACATTTTAAGCGATAGAACCACATTGACCGTGACATCTGGTGGTCAGTGTTGCCCCCTGGTGGTGCTGGCCGGATATTTGATTACGCTTAAATGGTCATATCTTCTTTTCTGATCAATATTTTTAAACTCTGATTTCAGATTTCCCCCCAGAGAAATGTTCTACCATCTATAATAGAGTATAACACATTTTTTATCGATAAATCCGTCAGAATGATGCCTCAAGAATGTCAAAAAAGCTTTTTTTCACAAAAATAAATTCCAGAAGGGAACTAGTGGAGTACTGATGCCATTTTAGGTAGACAAAACGTCATGGCCAGGACCACTGGAACGGAAACGAGCAAAAAAACATATCCACATGCACATAGGAAAAAGAATAGAAGCCTTTACCATCTTTGATGGCTACAGTCGTTCAATTTTTATTACTTATCAATCAGTGATGATAAGTTGAACAGCAAAACTTTTATTATTGTTGCAGGGGGGTATGCAAAGAGTAGAATATCAGATGCAAATGCAGAATTAAGTTCATATGTAAATACTCACAAAGAGACCTCCAGTATGCATCCCTATATAAATGTACCTACGATAAAACAGTTATATAATACCATGTCTTAGATTACCACGTAAGATTATACGTGTTCTAATAACTGTCATAGATGAATTGAGTGTGTGTGTGTGTGTGCTTGTACATCAGTAGGAAATAAGGTAACAAATCAAAGCAACATATTTTTACAATACACTGATCCGATATTTTCATTTTAGATACATTCTCAGTTAATATAATTATGGTCTGTATCATCACCTTGATATACTGGACAGGAATGTATTATTACCAATGACTATCCATAAGATATATGGTATTTAGACATTCTAGAATTTCGAACAAATCTGTTTTTCTTCTATACTTTGATTTTTGTAATATTACTGTAACAAATGATTTTACGTTCATATCTATCACGAATTGTTAAAATGTGTTCTATGGGTCCAATCTGACGTAACAATGAAAAAAATTGATTATAAAAAAATGATATGAGCATCAAGTGTAATCACATGTTACGTGTCAGGTCTTCCTAGGCAACAGCGGCGACCAGAGAGTACTGTTCAGGTGGTTCCATAGGTTAAGATGTTCAGGAGGTGTGTATCTAAATGTGGGCCAAGTTTGGTGTTAGTTTTCAAAAGTGGATAATTCAAGTGATATGTGAAGCTAAGCCACCGGATTAGTAGAGTAATAATTAACAAGCTAGTCTCGTTGCCAATTACCAATGAGTAGTGAGTTAGATCCTCATTAAGTACCCCATACTTGAGGCCTTGTGCCCAAACTAAGCTATCCTCAATAAATAGGATACTTTTTTATGTTGTAATGGTGAATAAGCTTATCTAGCTGATCAGTTACTACTGAGCAGTGAGTTTGATTTCTGCTAGCTGCCTCATATGTCGGATCTCTTCTTTGACAGTTGGCGCCCTGGGCGACTGTCCATGTTGCCGGTATCTTGAGCCGGTCTTGGTCTCTACGTCGAAGTTTCTGATTAGCACGCTTGTCGACTTTTATCGTCAGTTTCTTTTACAAGGCTGCATTTCTATCGTCGACCACAGATGATGATGATGATGATGATGATGATGGTGGTGGTGGTGATGATGATAATGATGATGATGATGATACAACACCGAGTAAAGGCTGGAATAATTGTGCTGATCAGAAAAATTCTTCACAGTGATCTCTAAATTCAACATAATCCAGTTTGTTTGTTTTTTCCATTTTAAGGTTGGGTCGTATGTTTTTATTCACTATACCATTTAAGAATTATTGAATATTTTGCGCTTCGTGTTATTTGAGAGATAATCAACAAGAAATAATTTTGGCTTTTACTGATGCTTTGCCATTAGAAGTCGTCGACAAAGTTTTCTGTCTGAGATGTAAAATAAAACTTAATTTGCATTTATGGTGTGACCTCAAAATATTGCTACAAAAGGTTTCTCAACAGTTTGTGTTGTATCAGGTGTTCAAAAAAAACCTACTGAAAGTATACCACAGACTGACCACTGAAAAGGTATAATTTTCAAGGTTACCACAAAATTTTTCAAATGCCAATTATGCGCTCATTATTCACTTTAGACACATTTATATAACGTTTTTTTGTGGTATTAAGTGTACTTAATAAGGTGTCAGTGGTCTATCATAGTCTGACCACTGGAAAGGTATAATTTTCGAAATGACGTCCAAGATGGCCACAAAATTTTCGAAATGCTTTTTACTCCTTTGTTTTTCATCCTAGACAAGTAATTATTGTGCATAGCCCCATGTTTTGGGTGTTTAAGAATCCAATTACAAAGTTATCACAAATTGCATTATACTTAGTTTTTGAAAAATTTTATCGATCTGCTCTACATTCAATAATAGTCGATGTCACACTTTTCATTCTTAAACGTGGATGATGTGGATTTTCACCATTTTTGACTTAACATGATCCACTAATGGGCGTACATAGTAGTCTGTATCCTCTGCAAATACACTGAGGAGATCGGCAGGTGGTTTGGGGGACAACGATTTTCCTGATCATAACTAGCACGAATCTATTGTCCGCCAGTTTCCATTCTGAATAATGCAATGATGTTTTGTCAAGACTCGGTAAGAGGAAGACGTTCTGGAGTGAAAAATGATTCTGCTTGCTGAAGGAGGTTGTGGTGCAAAGAGGCAAGTGAATCAATACACTTTTCACAAAACATAACTACCATCACCTTACTCAAAAGGTTTTCTATGGTATTGTTTGCTTGATTTGGGAACAGGAATGTATTTGCCCGGGTCTGGATGATCGAGCCACCATTTCGAAGTTCCTGAAACACTGACTTTTTGCCAACACTGTAAATGCGTAAAGTTGTATCACATCCTGTAAAATAGTGAATAAACAGCAAGTCTGACAAAGTAGACTATTGCATTTACACGGGACAATGACTTTTCATGACATCCTTAAAAGAAGAAGAGGTCAAGCGAAGAATCTCTCAAGGATGGCAAGTCTTCGGTAGAGCAAGCTCAACCTTCAAGAACAAGAAAACACCAATTAGTCCTAAAAAGAAGAGTATACAACCAATGCATCCTTCGGATAGTCATCTATGGAGCTGAAACATGGAACCTTACCAAGAGACTGACCTGCGAATTGAAAAACATGCAACATGCACATCAGAGAATCATGCTCAAACACACATGGAAAGACCACAAGACAACACAATATATTAGGGGAAAGCAGTTCGAGACATTATAGAAACCATTAGGAAATTTAAATAGCAATGGGCTGGCCATGGTGCAAGGATGGCAGAAAACCAATGACTATCACGACTCACAATATAGAGATCCCCAGAAATCAACTGCAGAACTGAGACGGGCAGAATATGAGATAGCGAGACGAACTTGATACGTTCAGAAAATATTGGCTCTGCAACGCCCACAATAGAGAAACTTGACGAATCCTGGGGAAGGTCTATGTCCAACGACTGACAATTTAAAAAAAACTGATTATGATAATGATGATGATGATGATGATGATGATGATGATGATGATGATGATGATGATGTAAATGATGAATTGAATAATTGAATGAACTGTTCTGTTTCTCAGTTGGGTCTGGAGAGAATGCCTTGTCAGAATCAAACAGCAAGGCAGAATCAAGCTTAACTGGCTTTCTATTCAAACAGTGATTTGTAATGGACGTCATATTGGACGATTATACTTTTAATGTAGCTCTGCTGTTTCAATGATCGTCTATTCCTGTGATTCTTTGTCTCTTCCTTGAGTGTTGAAATTAGATCTCAGTATCCGTGATACTTTTTCACAGATTGTCACAAAATGAACATTGACCTTATACTGTTCTTACAATTCTCCCTATGGATGCTGATTACCAAATCAGTCTTTGTCAGATATTCCTTCATTTTTATCGCGTAAATTTGAAATAGTCAACTATTGTTATTCTAATCACTTCACTAAAATTTAGATATGCAAATTGGATTCCTAGATAAGCAAAATTTGGGATTTGGCACCAGAATTTCTAGCCTAGCATAATGAACGGGTTACAGGCATTTACGCCATTTGAACGCCATTTTGTAAGTTTTACCAGTGGCCAGACGGTGGAAACCTTTCGATATATAATTGATAACACCTGATACTACAATAACTGTTGAAAATACTCGTTCAGGATAAATAATGAACTAATGATAGGTATTTTAATGATTTGGCAGACATCTTGGATGTTATCTTAGAAATTATGCTCTTTCAATAGTCATAATTTTAGCATGTTACTAAACACACCCGATACAAAGAAAAACGTTCAGAAAGCTTTTGATGGGGGCATTTTCGACTAATTTGCAGCGAACTTCGACACAATTTTGAAAATTATACCTTTATAGTGGTCAGCCAGTGTTAGACACTTGATATCTTATCAAGCACACCTGAGACTACAAAACACTGTTGGGTAAACATGCATAAGGTGAATAATGAGGTGATGAGCATTTTAAAATGCAATTAAATACCAACAAAGAACGCAGAAAAATATTCCACACCAAACTGCAACCTCTAAACATACCAAAAGAGCACACTTGATCCTTTGAACTGAAAAACAGATTTAGAATCCTTACAGAACAAGATGACGCCAACATCAACAAACTAAACAACAAAATGACAGCATCTATAAAAAAATTTGCCACTATATTTAAACCAACGAGCGCACAAACCATTTGTGAAATCTCAGATGAAATCAGAAACCTCATGGAATAACGCAGAAACCTCAAGCCACCGACAACAACAAGAGAGAAATTTGAAGAGACAGAACTAAATGAAATAATCAGGAAGAAACGAGGGGAAGACTGGGGATACACGACAACAGTCTTCAAATCGACTCTCAAAAGAGGTTGGGGCTTCCAAGCTATAAACAAGGGTTTCAATTCAGGATTGAAGCAAATAACCAGCATACTCGAGGAAAATGGAGACCTAACAATAGACAGAGACAGAACTGTTAAACGTGCCATAGAATTTTACCAAAAACTCTATTCATCCAAACAAGGACAACAAAAAATGAACAGAATATGCAAGACGCGAGCTATCAACTTGAGGATTTCCCAGAAGTGACCGTGCTGGAGGTGAAACAAGCCACCAAACAGACAAAGAGAGGAAAGGCCCCTGAACTAGACAACATTACCAACGACCTACACAAAAAAGCAGGTAAGATCAGCACTAGGTAACAGGCCGTCCTATTCAACTTGTACCTAAAACAAAGCAAAGTCTCAGATGATTGGAACACTGCAATCATAATGCTTTTATATAAAATTAGAAACCCTAAAAGTCTCAACAAACACAGATCTATAAGCCTACTCAACTGCATGTATAAACTTTTCATTAAAAATCATCACCAACCGAATCACAAAAACGCTGGATGAAAACCAACGAGAGCAAGCTTGCTTTAGAAGAAGCTACTCGACCCTGGACCACCTGCATTCGATAAATCAGCTGCAAGAAAAAGCAGCAGAACATAAACTACCACTTGCTGTAGCATATACCGACTTAAAAAAGGCCTTTGACTCGGTGGAAATCCCTGAGGTCATGGAGGCCATCACTCTACAAGGTGTAGATCCAGTATAAGTCGAAGTGCTGCAACATATATGCAGTCACAGCAACTTTTTTATCAGGCTACGTAGAGACTCTGACCCCTTTCAGCTCCAAAAAGGAGTAAGACAAGGTGATACCAGCTCACCTGAACTCTTCACAGCCTGCCTTGAGATGATATTCAGAAGACTAGACTGGAAGAGTAAAGGAATGAAGATAGACGGCAATATCTGAACAACCTCAGATTTCCAAACGACATTGCCCTTTTCGCAGAGAACCTTCACGAACTTCAACTAATGATAGATGAACTAAACGAAGAGAGCAAAAACTTCTGCCTGCACATGAACTTCAGCAAGAAGAAGATCATGTGCAAAAACCACGTCAGAAATAAGAACACTAAGATCAAAATCGAGGACATAGAACTGGAGAAAGTAGACCACTACATCCACGTAGGACAACGAATCCCCATGAGACCCTCAAAAGATTAAATCAAGCGAAGAATCAAACTAGGATGGCAAGCCTTTGGCAGAGCAAACTCAACCTTCAAAAACAAAAGGATCCCATAAACTTCAAAAAGAACGATTTACAATCAATGAATCCTCTCGATAGTCAATAGGTAAAACATGGAGCTTAACCAAGAAACAGACCCACAAAATGAGAATCATGCAATAAGCACATGAAAGGATTATAGTCAACCTCACATGGAGAGACAACAAGACAGTACAATATATCTGGGAGAAGAGCGGAGTCAGGGATATCATAGAATCCATTAAAATAATTCAAATGGCAGTGGGCTTCCTAGGTGGCAAGAATGGCAGACAACTGATGGACATCATGACTCACGACATGGATCCTCAGAGATCATATGTGCAATCGAGGTCGGCAGATGGAGAGATGAGCTTGACAAATTCAGAAAGTACTTGCTCTGCGATGCCCATGATAGAGACGTGTGACGAATCTTGGGTCTAGGCAATTCCTTCATTAGGCTACATAAGGACTCTGAACCATTCCAGCTCCAAAAAGGAGTGAGAAAAGGTGATACCAGCTCATCCAAACTCTTTCCAGCCTGCCTTGAGATGATCTTCCGAAACATGGACTGGGAAAATAGAGGAATCAAAATAGACGGCGAATATCTGAGCAACTCTAGATTTGCAGACGACATCGTCCTTTTCGGAGAGAACCTACACGACATCCAACTAATGCTAGATGAACTAAATGAAAAAAGCGAAAATGTCGGCCTACACATGAACTTTAGCAAAGTAAGATGGATTTTTTGTTCATCAATGCAGCCGACTACGAGGCGCTACTTCTAAAATGGTTGGGGTGCAGAGGGGGAGTGACTTTGCAAACAGTTTGGGTTTTCCTTGGGGTTGGGCGGATTGGCTAAAAAGCTTGATTTTTCTTCTTTTTTTCCAGTCTCTCTTTTTTATCTCTCTCTTTTATTTATTTTTCCCTTTTTTATCCTTCTCTTCTCTTCCATCTTTCTCACTTTCTTTTCTTTCTCTATCTTCCTGTCTTTCTCACACTCTTTCATCTCTTTCTCCCTCTCTCTCTCTCTTTCTTTTGATCTTATCTTTCTTTCTCTTTTATTTTTCCCATCCTTTCTTCCTTTCTCACACTTTTTCTTTATTTTCATCTCTCATTCGTCTACTTTTTTCTCTTTTTCTTTCTCTCTTTCTTTCAGTCTCTCACCTGTCTCTTTCTTCCTCTTTTTCTCCCGCCCTATTTCATCTTTTTCTTTCTTCTTTTCTCCAGTTCTCTCTTATATTTATCTTACTTTCATTCCATCTTTTTTATCTTCCTTTTTTTTCTCTCCCTTTCCCTCTGTATTTGGAGTCCTTACATGCACCTCGTCTTGCACTCTTTTTATCGATTTTTTTAAAACTACGATTTTCCTGTCACTTCGGACCACTATGCACCACACACATGTACATACAGGTACACACACGTACACACACGAACACATACCTGTGCACGCATGCGCATGATACACAAGCATCAACATGAAATTAAATATGACGTCGAACACACATGCTTCCACACGCAAACATTTCTTTTCCTTTCTTGTCTTCTTGTCAAAAATTATTTTCCCACTTTCCCACAGCTCTCTCTCTCTCTCTCTCTCTCTCTCTCTCTCTCTCTCTCTCTCTCTCTCTCTCTCTCTCTCTCTCTCTCTCTGTAACCACCTACCAACACCAAGCACAGTCATAGGGGACTGTGTCTTTTATTTGCCCAGTTCCAGCTCCTGGTTATAAAAGCAGACGATAAACCGTTCTGTTCAGTCATCAACTGATTCCTTTTCTTGCCAACATCTTGACGTCTTCTCTCCTCTCGACCAGAGACAAATCTTCTCCAAAACCCACCGAAAGATTCACTCTCATCACTTGTAAGTTCTTTTTTATTCATTGACCCCACTTAATTTTTTAATCGATAACCCCAAACACATCCCGCTGCTAAAGATGTTGGTAGTCCGACAGTTTCTATTGAGTGACTAACCAGGCCTGTTCCTGTTTTTGTTAATCCAGTGCAGGGCAGCCTAGCAGTTAACGGCACGGAGATTCAACTCGGTTAACCGAGCGAGACAGTTTGTATCCACTTTGCACTAATGTTCATAAAAAAAGCATAAATCCTTCTCTCATCTCTAAAGCACGTGATGCAGTGACGCCACTTCGGGTAGGGACAGATGACGTCGTTACCAGCATAAGAGCATTAACTTATCAAGTAAATGTTACTCACTTCTACGACAATCGAGTCGGAATGTCGAGCCTGGTCAGTACCCGGATAGGTAACTGCTTGGGAATACCGGGTGCATAAGCAAAAATGGCAAAATGAGAGACGTCGCTTCGGGTGCTCATCGCCTCAAAGTCCATTTCACATACTGCAAACCCAGACAAGAAAACTTGTGATTTTTGAATCCCAGGCAGGGACAGTGGATACCGTAGCCAGCGTAAGCGCACTAGCACGCTATGGGGATTTTTTTTTCTCAATTCGCAGTTTATTCAAATGAAAATGTTTTGTTTGTTATGTATAACTCATAATTAGTGCATAGATTTAAGACGATAAAATATGTGTATCTCCATCATCCATTCAATCAGTGTCTTTGTGTTGAATTACATTCCAAAAAAGATTCATCAGATGAAAATGGTTGCTACAATGATAATTGTAATAAGTAAAGAGTAAAATCTTCAGTTTAGAATTGTCTGAAGTCACCAAAAAGATTGCTAAAAAGTGAGGAACCGAAGGGACTTAGCTCCTTTACCCCACCTACCTAAATAAATTTTCTGTTTGTCTTTCTTAGCTCTTAATCGTTCACGTTATTATTCGTGATATATATATATATATATATATATATATATATATATATATATATATATATATATATATATATATATATATATATAGTTTGCCTATATCTAATCTTCCTGATCTTAAGCAGATTGTTTCAATTTTGATTTAATATTCTCAACAAGCTTCATTTACTAGGCTTTGGAAATTGAACCATCTGGATCCTGAGTTCATTGTCTCGTACTTTGGACAATTGTCAATGTCTAGAGGGACATGAAATAGAAACATCTGTTTTTAAAAATCAGTCTAGAATATATGCAGCAAAAAGTGACAGCACTATCTAAACCAGGTGCAGAACACCCTACCCCAGTGATGCTTAGAAATTGCAATAAATAGTAGTGATGGGACTTGCAATCCCACTCCATGAACACCCACTTGCTAACGATGATCAGTGCACGGGCTGAAGGACTAGACAATTATCTTAAAAATTCTTCAAAATATTCAAGTTAATTTCTTAATCGTTTGATAAGACTCATCATCACTGGAGAGCAGCGTTTTGTCACCCTTCTGAAATCAGTTTCCCCTTACTCTTTAAGCTTTTACTTCGATATTTTCGATCCGAATAAGCAAAATACATGACATTCTTTCCTTCAGTCATGCATTTAATGCAATTCATCATTGATTCAAGTTTTCAGTCAATGATCTTTTGCAAATAGGAAAACATTATCTGATTTTTCTGTAAAACAGACCGGATTTATCACGAAAAATAAAGATATTTTTTCTCTAAAAATCCCTAGAAACGTCAGGTTTTTCAAATCCTAAGGACTTTCAGTAATTCCCATTTTTGTGGATGAATGTTACAGTCCACCTCTAACGAGAAACCATTGGAAAATATTTAGTACTCGCTTTTGTAGTTGAACACATCACTGATATCGTATATACAAGTGTACAATCTGAGTTTTGAAGACCAAAATACTTGATCAAAAATTAGTGATTGACCTATAGACGTGAAATAATTTCGTAAGGTTATTACTTTTACGTATTAATACTTGTCTGTTTGTTTTCAGATCCTAAAAATGTCTCGTCAATTTGTGATTCTCATTTTGGCTACTTGTTTCGTCATGGAAGCAGTTCTCTCCGCCTCTGCAGCTTCACCTCTCCTCCCGGACACCCTCTCTCTGCCTTTGACTCCAGGGGATATGGAAAAACTAAACAAAGGTGAGCATCTACATTATTAATTGGATGTTCTGTCAAAGAAATGGCCAAGTGGTAGCTCAGCTAGGCGAGTTGGGGATGTATGGTATGTTTCCGAACTGAATCCAGCTTTCAAAAACACTGTGATCTGGTGATTCCCAAAATGTGTGCTGCGGTGCTCTTAGGAACACTGCAGCTATCTTCTTGGGATGCTGTGAGATATAACTGATGCACGATGGTAGGAAGTGACATCTAACTAGCTATTCGGAACTCACTATGTCTATGTAGCAGCCAGGAATAAATTACTGGAGATTCTTTGCAACCCCATTTTTTAAAGAATTGATCTTTGGAATAGCAGTGTGATTAAACTATCGATTTAGTGTTTGAATTTAAAAGAATATCAAGTTTATTTAATGATCATGTTAATACCCATAAAACCTAACCATATGAATATCAATGCAATTGCTCAGTATTTCCTGGCTCAAAGCGCAGTGAGGACATTATTGCACAAGGATGTTTGCTCTGCATCGTGATTTTAAAAGTTTGGGAACTACTGCTGTAGTTTTCAACTCCGAGAATTTTTTGTTATTAAACGTATGAACTTTATATTGAATGATTAATTGAGTTAGATTTCTCTTCGTGTCTCATAACCTCTTTATTACGGCACAGATTATTATGAAAGTCTCAAAAAAAAACTCTTTCTTGGTGAACAGAAAAGCACCCAGAGAGTGCATACCTCCACCAATACCATTGTGACTAGAAACTAAACAATTAACTTAAAGATCCAAGACTATGCCGCGACAAAAGCTTGTAATAATTATTTATCAGTAAAATATCATAATCAGTCTCAAAAGCAACTACCATGCATTTTATCATATGAATTAATGATGGAAGCATAATAATTTGCAATGTTAACTAAATCTCGAAAGAATCCTGGATCCATCTCAAAATCTGATCAATTGTTTATTGGCCTTTGGCCTATCCATCGACAAAATGTCACTGAAACTATTTCAGATCTTTTGAGGATATTGTGTGGACGAACGGACAAACCAACAGACAAACAAATATGGGTGAATACATATTTCTGTTGACAATCTGGTCTGTAGTAATTGTATGCATGTTTAGAATTTTCAACTATATTAGATTCTGCTTAAGTTTGAGATATTTCTATTTACTATTTTTATTTCCATTTTCAGCAACTCAAGAATTGGAAAATGTTTTCAAGATGATTCGCCGTCGCAAACGCAGTCTTTCTTCCTTTTATGTCAAATTCCTTCACGACAAGAGAGAATCAACCACACCCTATTATTCTGCCCGGATGTAAGGGCCCTCGTCCCTTCTCGAACAATCTCTCTTCCTCTCAGTCAATCAGTATGACGGAAGACTATGACGTCACAACAGGATAACTGGCCAGTTTCTTTCACCCAGTCAAGGCTTCTCTCCAAACCAATGGGTCAAGAAATGTTCAATAATTCGAGATTTTCCTTTTGAGCTTCTTCTCCAAGACTTTTGCAAAAATAATTCTTTTTTTCCAATGTGTACCGAGTCTGCATTCTAGGTCTGTTTTCTGTTCTTTAGTTTCGTGCACTTTTATTTCCTCATTTGTAAACACGGAGATAAGTAAGAACATAAGATTAAGATATTTCCTGGTTTTGTTCAAAGTTCTGAGCGAATCCGTCCATTAATCTTTTTGCCTCTTCATAACAGATATTCGCATCAACCACGCAGCGTTAACTTATCAGAGAACAAAATGTTGGTCTGTACAAAGATCTTTTTAGTCATTGATTATCATTGGGTTATAATTCCTAGGTTTAACAAATGATTTCTTCTTTCTGACTAGAATCAAACAATATTCTAATAAGCCCAACGATGATGCACGTGATGCATGCATCTGTCTTCCACACATGCTTTCTCCTTTATTCGTTTTTCCTTTCTTTGGAGCTTATCGAGCTGTCTTGAATATGTTTCTCTGTGATTATACATACACACACACACCCACACCCACCCCACCCACCCCACACACACACACACACACACACACACATATATATATATATATATATATATATATATATATATATATATATATATATATATACAATTCAATTAGATTTTGTCTCGAGCTCGAGTGAGTTCAACTCGAAGTGTAGCAATTTTGTTATTTCTTTTAGTATTGGATACGAAATACATGAACATTTCATTACCAAGGTATCTCAGATATATGTCTCAACGTGTTTAAATATATATTGTGGATTTAGACCTTTAAATTAGCCTTTGTCTCAGGTTCATATTTTTTAAGTGGTTATTTTTGGGTGCATTCGACTCGAAGGCCAGCCATTTTTGTTATGACTTGTTGTCAGACGGAAATTACTTTAACCGAAAATCCTAAAAGTGAAGCCATGTACATTTCAGGAAAAAAAACATTTCCCTTGATTTTTTGATTTTTTTTTTTTTTTTTTTTTTGTTCATTTCATTGGCATGGCGTTGAGACAACGCCTATTCGTCAAGATGCCAAAGTTTTGCATTTATTTTCGATTTCCTGTTTTGCATTAATTTTGTAAGAATGCATTTTTCATCAGTTTGTTTTCCACGAAACCTGCAGTCCATCTTTAGATCTCTTCTTACTTCCTCAAATGTGTGGATAATTTGATAGAATGAATGAATTATTACCGTGTTCTTATTGAAGTTTAAGGGTATAAGTAATTTTTTTACTTTTTAACACGACAATTCCATAGATTTACTTTATTTGTGAATTAATTCAGGATCAAACGGTTTTAACCCCCCCCCCCAAAAAAAAAAAAGTACAAGCGTCGATCGTCCACGAATGCATCAATCATTCTTCTATTCATTTTATAAAAACATAAAATAAACTCTGACATTTGCCAAGAACTTTACATTCTGCTCTTAACATAATAACCCAACTTTACCAGTTTCTTATTATAAAGTATTTAATGATTCTCTCCATACATAGGTCAGATGAAAATTTCTCGGGGATGACAATCACGAAACAAAAACCCAAATCATAATTTTCAAAGCATCAGAAGAACCTCAATTTTTTCATCGCCGTCCAATATCTTTTCTCTTTAGTCAGATCTAGATACGTCTTAGTTCCAAATCTTCAGAATTTACTTCATCATTTTCAGATGACATTAGTTATGACTTTTGAATGGGTCACTAGCATATGCAATAATGATTTTCTCTTCTGTCTACTTCACACCAATCATAAATACATTTCCTCTTCGCTTACATATAACCTACCGAAACATCCGAAAAACACATTGAATGTGATGTCAAACAATGATATGTTGAACTTGGCTCCCTAAAACCAGTACTTGCGTGCAATATGAACTTTAATCCTGAATTTGGCCCGTTGATCAAATAATTACTCACGAGTACATGAGAGCTATTTTCTGTGTGAACACATTTGAACTATTCAAACATTTTCATTGTTTGCTATTCGTTTTGTTTGACTCGTTTCCATTCAATTTGTCTGTGATCTTCAAGACATTCATTTTTCAAGATATAAATAATTGAATACTCTTTTCCATTTCAAAGAAAACGTTCAAGATTATCCAAAACATAAAATTTGTTTCCTTCCGTAAGATCAAGCTCTTTACCTAAGTTTATTTTTCTTTTCACCGACGATTACTGTAAATACGCTGTTCTTCCTAATTTGATTGGATATTAAATTCTATCACATTCTTTCATTTAAGTTCTTTCATCTAATTTTCACTTCAAATGCTGTTCGCTGGAAACTTTCAAAGGGCTTGTAATATAAACTACACGCTCTTAGCCTTTTTCTCATATCTGCGCTTCTAATAAATTGTTGCCAACTGAAATTAACTTTTACAATCAAGTAAATCAGATAATTGTAATAAAATAAAAAGATGGCTTTTACTTTAGTTTTTTTGTTTTTGTTTTTTGGTGTATTTACGGAGGATTTCTTTTTACTTTATTTTTAATTCCCTTTTTTTATTTTCCATTTGTACGACGCGTCACCTTTGGTTTAAAAAGGGATTTGTTATAATAAAGATTCATTTTCACACTCATTTTGAGTTTATTTTTTATTTATATGATTTTGTGATTTGATGGTATATATGGCCCCTCCCCTATTTAAACAGAGGATATTTAGGAGGAAAAAACTCATTCCCCTAAATTTTCTTTGGTTTATCACACACTTTTTCTTAACTGTCTGATAGACAGCGAATATTATGTTGACCTATTGAGCCATGTTTGGGAAAAGGGGGGGTGGATCTTATATGCCATCAAATTAGTGCAAAGAAGCAGTAAAATATATGAAATTCTTGATGTATCGATTTGTTTTTCATTTTATTTTCTCAAACTTACTTTATAATATGCAGAATATCTCTCTCTCTCTCTCTCTCTCTCTCTCTCTCTCTCTCTCTCTCTTTCTCTCTTTGTCTCTATCAATCTATCTATCTCTCCTTCAGCACGTTAGACACCCAATTTTCTTCGATAACCCCTTCATAATGATAGTCTACATGATAGTATTTCAAATTCCTCGCTCCCACCCTCACCACTTTCAAAATCTTCCACTGTCGGACCGACCTTTTCTTTATTTGTCTCTTCCCCCATAAAAAACAATTGAATGAAATCGACGCTGACCGCCATGCTGACTTTCCTGTTGCTATGCATCCATTTATATTGAATGTTGTTCTTTGTTCTTTCAACTGAAGTCGCGCCTTTCATCATTCAAAAAGCTTCTCTTTACCAACCAGAAACTACGACCCAAAGAAATCTCATCCAGAACTGTGACCCGCATTCATTTTTCCCGTTACATTTATCCAGGGACAAATGAACAAAATCCCAGACATGGATACAGAAATATTGAAAACCAATGCAAATTGATAAACATTCATTTATTGATATAACTTCCTGGATGTCAGAAATATTTCTCTTCAAAAGAAAAATTTCAAATGGCAATATATTGGAAGGTTTATTACGGCCATGAATCCTTCAACTTCCCTCGGGTGAACAAGAGCTTGAGTGAGTCAGATTCCTGACTGCAGGGCCAATTGAAGTGAAGAGTTTTGACTACCCCAAGCATCAGACAGCACAGGAATGGTGATTGATTGATTGATTGATTTTTATAACATCCCTTAATACGGAATAAAGAATGAAATGATTACAAGATTCACTTGCCATATTGATGGTTGTCACCACCTTTTTCATAAGACTGTGCAGTGGTTACTGAGAACACTGCAAGTTGTTTATGTGTTTGAGATTTAAGGAGTGAAATGATGAAACACGGCTATTGGATTGTGTGTTTTTGATTGTTTAATTGGAGTGAAGAGGGTAAGTGTTTTCATCTGTGTTGGTGGGAATCAGATGAGTCAGTGAGAGGTGGGGTCAGGATGTGAATGTGAATGATCAGAATTGATTCATTTAAAGGGTTCGTTATCTGGAAATGCTTATACTTCTAAGTTATTGTATTGAATTGGGAGATAAATGCTGCTTCGGTACATTTGCGTGTCAAGGAGTCGTGTATATTTTTGATGATTTGGGCTTTGTGGAAGTTTATGGCTGTATGTATTTCTATGTTTAACGAGGATGTTTATCATTTTATCCAGTCTTAAGGTTCTTTGGTGGTCGTATATTCTTTTCTTGAGATGCCTCGATGTCTCTCCAATGTAGATTTTGTCACAGTCCTTGTATAAAAGTGTACTGCGTACTGGAACGATGATTGTCCGATATATTTTTCTTCGTCATCAAAGTATTCGGGGCTACATATTCTGACGACCCTAAGGTAAAAACGTATTATTAATCTAGATTTTATTTTTGGAATATGGCGGGAGTAAAAGTGTATGTGGTCGTTCCAGTTAGTGTCTTCGAATCTGTGTAGTGGGAAGTCAAGGAAATGTCATGTGATTTTTTTTCTTATATGAATTTGATAGAAGAATCTACTGTGTTTAGTTTAGCTACTAACTTGTCCAGACTCCTCTGATTGATCTTAAATCTTTCACATAATGACGCGAGAGAGATGTGTATCTACAAGCAAGAGAGCTCCCTTTCCCAATCAGATTGCATCACCTATTCGAAAGGAAGTCTTTTTTCCAAAGAAATTTTTTGTCATATTTGCGTTTTGAGGAAAATATTTCATTAGAAGTGTGAAATTTAAATGAAAATGTACGAACTCTCCCCAATGTTTGAACACATTTACGAAAAATTTACATTTTCAGTTCATTCAACGGGTTTAACTTTTGCAACAATCTTACAAATTTGACAACATTCGAAACAAGAAATCTCTTTGATTCATTATTATTAACATTTTTATACAACTAATTACTTTCATTTCACTCAGACCGGGTACCCTTTGGCAGTGATTAAACAGAGCGTATTCGGTGAGGCTCGAACACACGTCTCTCACGGCTGTTCACTCACTATCAAAGGAAATCGACCGGAATGAAGTTGGCGGTAAAAAGCAGCTATAAATCAAGACGATGCTAAATAGTTGTATAACCGTTTATAACAACCATTTTCAGCGCTTCGTGTAATAAATAATAATAAATGATAAAATGATTGGATTTTTTCAATTCCTAAAAGATTTTTCATCACTGGAAATGTGACTGATAAGTGCAGTAAGACCCATTGTTACAGCCAAGTTTTGTTAGGTAAACCGGTTCACGTACGATTACGGAGGTTAGGAAACGTCGAGCCCATTTTACATTATAGTGCATCGGGTGTACATTGGCCTTCACCTGAGAGGGTTAACAGGATTGCCACGGGGGTCTCTCAATATGATCCACAGCTGCTTAAAGTACCAAGTGATATGACTAGGTGCCCCATCCTTATGGTCTTGTTCCGAAACTAGGTTAAGCTTAGTACAGGAATACCTTGAATAGTGCTGTTAAAATTAGTCCCGGTTTTAATGTAGTACGTTTATGGTATTGATATACGAATTTATGTAACTGAATAGAGCTTGAAGAAAAAAAAATCACTTCTTGTGCCCAAACTATATAAAGTTGGTCATCCACGCAAGTACAACCCAAGTTCAATGATGTTTAACTTTGTTGATCGTAAGAGAACCTATGCATCCAACACGATTTGACTGTAGTCCTGATTTGTATGACTATAGCTTGTAATGTTGTTCTTCGATTGTCATGAAAGATTTCAGAAAATCTTTCATTCTTGTCTTCTATCATTCTTTGTGTTTCTTATTTTGCCATTCCCTTTGCTCACCCAACCGTAAGGTAATGGTTAACAAGCTAGTCTCGTTGGTTCATTATTACTGAGTAGTTAGTTTGATCCTGACTATTACGATCCTGCCTTGCGCCGAAACTAAGCTAAACTAAGCTAAACTAAGTAAATAGCTGACCTCGCTAGTATTATTGATCAATTAACACCGTGTAATGAGTTTGATTCTCATTAGGTGTCCTATTCCTATAGCCTTATGCCAACCCTGACTGCGCATAGTAAAAAGCTTCTTTTCATCTTCCTTCATTTATATGTTCAAATCAACTTTCTAATCTGAATAGGGTGTCTCGTCGTGGTGTAATGGTTAGCAGGTTGGGCTCACTGATTATTACTGCTGAGAAGTGGGTTCGATCGTCACTACGTGCCAAATGTTTGTGGCTTTGTGCCCAAAATGGGTTGAGTTTAGAACAGAAATACCTTGAATAGTTCTATTTTAATTAGTTCCAGATTTGAAGGTATGAGAAAAAAAACTTCATTTACATTCATGGTTTGAACCCATGAAATTGCTACAGAAGGTTTCCGAACAGTTTGTGTTGTATCTGGTGGGTTTAATAACATACTAAAAATATAACGCAGTCTGACCACTAGAAAAGTATAACTTTTCAAGATAACGTCAAGGATGGCTGCCGAATCTTTGAAATTTCCGCTGTTCTTTCATTGTTTATCCTAGACAAGTAAGTTTAGCGCCTAACCACATGTTTTGGGTATCTAGGAACTCGATTAGCACATTTAATTTGAAGTGAAGTAATTAAAATAACAAAGTGATTACAAATAGCATAATATTTACTTCTGAGAAATACATCTGATCAGCAACAGATTCACTTAATCTTGTAAAGTTTGATTGTGTAGATTCTCACCATTTTCGATAAAACATGGTTCACCTGCGGCTGCTCAAGTGGTTACGTATCCTCTGCAACCACAACTACACCATGGAGTTCTACAAGGCAGTCATACAATTGCTGTGGACCATCGACTGCAACCTTTTTGGGGTAGTGGTTTTCTTTATCATAACTGGCACAAACCGATTGTGCCCCAGTTTCCATCCTCAACCCACCAGATTCATGTCTCCTTCCTTTCCAATCCACGCCATGATCTTATAATACACTCTTAAGCAATGGTACTTAGTCGAAGACTAGGTAGGGCATGTTGTAGGATAACGAATGACTGAGCGGAAACGATTTGCGTCCTATAAAAACGTTGTAGTGCAAAGAGGCAAGTGAATTAGTACACTTGCCGCCAAACATAACTGCCATCTCCTCGTGCCGAAGGTCTCGTAAGATCCTGGAACATTAATATTTTGTTAACATCGTAAATGCACAATGTTGTACCACACTGTGTAAAACAGTGAATAAATAGCAGCTGAAATGAATGAGAATAAACTGCTCTGTAGATTAGATCCGTAGAGAATGGCTTGCAGGAGGAAAGTTTTTTCTTGGATCTTTCCCCGGTCAGACTGAGATTGTTTCATCCTTGCTTCTGATGATTCTTGTTGTTGTTCGCTGGTCGTGTAGGTGATGTCACTCAATTCTTACATGGCATTATTGTACTCAGACGTGATGGCTCTGAGCCACAGTGCAGTAATTTTTTCAGTTATTTCACTGCCATGAGCAAGCCTGCAATACTCTTCAAGTGAATACTCATCAGAGAACAAAGTGTTGGTAAGTACAAATATATTTTCAGTCATTTTTTTTAAGTAGTCATTTTTGGATGAGTTCGCCATTTTGTAATAGCTTGTAGTCAGACTGAAAAATACTCGAAGGAAATATCCTGAAAATGAATACACAACCCATGATCATTTCAGAGAAAAAATATTTCCCTTGACTTTTTCAACTTTTTGTTTAACCCGTTGGCATGATCTTAGGATTACGCCTAAACATCAAGATGCAAAACTTTAGCAGTCATTTTTGATTTTCGAAGAATGCATTTTAATCAATTTAGTTTTTTTTTTTCTCAAAAAAATATGCAGTCCACTTTCTTGATTTATTGCTTCCTCATATGTATGGAAAATTTGACCGAATAAATCATTTCTGTGTTCATGTAGAAAAGAAAGGGTATGAATAAATTTATACTTTTTAACGTGACGATTTTTCTCGTTATCAGATCTTCTGTATCTGTAAATTAATGCAGAATCAGAATGAATTCCCCCCCCCCAAAAAAAACGAGCTACGATCTTTACTGCTTGGAAGTTTCCATCTCAATTCGTAACTCTAATCCTAGATGTTCTAAAGCCTTTTTTCAATGTGAGCAGGTGGATCCATGGAATTTATTTGGCAATAAATGCATCAATTGCTTTATTTATGTATCAGTTTATTCTATATAAACACAAGATGAACTCTGACATTTACCAAAAACTTTATATTTTTGCCCTTAAAGTAACTACCCAACTTAAGCAGTTTTTTAAAGAAAAATATTTGATGATTCTCTCAATATAATAGTCGGATGCGAACTCCTCGTGAATGACGATCATGAAACAAAATCCCAAATCATATTCAAAGCTTCTAATAATTCTCAACACTTTATCGCCGTCCAATTCCCGTTCTCTTTTGTCAGATATCTAGATTTATATTAGTTTCATATTTCTAGATTTTAATTTTTCATGTTGACTTGACATTAGTTTTTACTTATGAATGGGTCAGTATACAAAGTTTTTACTTTTGAACTAAGCATCTTCAATAATAAATTCTTTCTTCTCTCTAGTTCACACCAATCATACATACACTTCCTCTTCACCTAAATCACATAACCTACAGAAACATCAAGAAAACACATCGAATGTTATATTGAACAGTGACTGTTTACAATCAATACGAGTTCACAATAAGAAATTTAATCCAGAATTCAGTTTGTTGACCAAGTTATCACTTATGAATACACGAGGGTCAATTTAATAACTTTGAACTTCCCAAATTAAAAATATAACTAAAATTGATAAGATACTGAAAAGCCATTTTCCTGCTGTCTCTTAGGTTGATAGTCAAAATGATTTCACATTCCTCTATTTATTTTTTTTTTCATTCCAACTGTTGTTGTCTTGGAGCATCTCTGAAAAGTTGAACTCCCAAGCCATTCTCTCAAAACCGCGTTTGTAATGAATTGTTGCCAGCTAAAACTATGGATTACAATCAAGTGAATGAGAGTAATTGTAACAAACTAAAAATATGGCTTTTACTTTCTTTTTTTCTTTTTTTTTTTTGTCTTTTGGTACAGGTGAAAAAGCATTTTTTTATCCACCTTTTTCTTCTTCATTTATAATGCTCGTCATTTTTCGTTTTAAAAGGGATCTCTTATAATAAAAATTTAATTTCTACACTCTTTTCGAATTTATTATTCATGTGTCTTATTATTTTACTGTATGTGATGGCCTATAAGACCCCCATCCCGAATTTAGTAAGGAACATTTCCCTGATTTTTTCACGTTCACCACTCAGGTTTTTCAACCTCTCTTGCTGGGTAATGAAAGTTACGCTGACCTTTTGAGCCATGTTTATTCCTTAGACTCTATCGTGAGCGTCGCAGAGCCAATATTTTCTGAACCTGTCAAGTTCGCCTTGCCGTCTCATATTCTGCCGACCTCGGTTCAGCATTTGATCTCTAGGTATCTATGTTGTGAGTTGTGATGTCCATCGTTTGTCTGCTATTCTTGCAATATGAACAGCCCATTGCCATTTGAGTTTCTTAATTTTTTCTACGATACTTCGACCTCCAATTTCTTTCATGATATACTGTGTTGTCTTGTAGTCTCTCCATATGATGTTAAGCATGATGCACGTCTGTGCACGTTACATGGTTTTCTGTATGTGGATCAGTCTCTTGGTTACGGTCCATGTTTCAGCTCCATAGGTGACTATCTGTAAGATGCATTGGTTATTTACAATTTTTAGGGAGTTTTAGTATTCGTTGTTTTAGGTATATGTAGTGGTCTACTTTCTGCAGCTTGGAGTTTTTGAAGCCACGCTGTAATCGAACGCCATTGGAATGGAGGAAAACAAAACGGCTACAAGATAATCAAACAAACTTCAAACAAGTCATTAGTGTCGTCAATCTTACTTATCATTTTTTGCCATCTTCCACGTTATTAAAATGCATCATTGAGTTCAACTTGCATATGAATCCACTTGTCTTACGTAGTAGACAATATATTTCTCGAATCTTACAATTGACTCAAATACAGTCTTTGACCGGTTTAAAATGTCTTTTTTCTCTTGCCCCAGTTTCTTTTTGTGTGAAAACATCTATAAAAAATTACAAATTCTTTAATGCAAACGATGTTTTTAACTTTTGCTAAACATCCAAATTAGACAGCAAAGGCAAGTTTCTTTTGGCAATGAACGAAAATGGCAAGAATCACAAATGGTAAGGGTACATGGTCGTCTGTATCCTCTGCAAATACACCTAGGAGATCGGCAGGCCGTTTGGGGGTCAGTGGTTTTCCTGATCATGATTAGCACGAACCCAACCCAATAAGGTAATGATGTTCTGGAGTGGGAAATGATTTTGCTTGCAGAAAAAAGTTATGGTACAAATAGGCAAGTGAATTGATAAACTTGCCATGAAACATAACTGCCGTCAACTTGCTCCAAAAGTTTTCAATGATATTGCATGCTTGATTTGGGAACAGAAACATCGGAGTCTGGATGATCGAGTCAACATTTTGAAGTTTCCAGAACATTGACTTTTTGCTAACACTATAAATGAAGAAATTGTATTACACCCTGTCGAACTGTGAATGAATAGCAACTGAATTAAATAAGTTAATAAACTGCTCTTTCTCAGAGTTGGGGCTGGAGAGAATGGCTAACAAGAAATCTGTGAAAACATCTAAGAATTAAGACAATGGTTTTCAAATGACTACTCTGTGGAGCATTCGTGTTGATATCTGCAGAATTCCAATGGAGGGACTGATCAAAGGAAGTAGTGGACGGAGCAAGGGTGTTTGAAAGCGAATTTACAGAAGATATTCAGCGTGGTCAGAATGCATATCATGTCCTCCTGGGTTCAAATCAATCATAAGCAAGAACAAAATCGATGATTTGTCAGGGAGATTTAATCCTTGATAAATTATATACATAATTCTCTGCCACCCAGGAGTTTCCTGTTTGACATTTTGTGAGAGCTTACTCATCCATTTAACAAATACCGGGAGCTTTTCGAACATGGTGGCTTGACTCACATGTTTTTCAAAACGATGTTTAATGATAGGAATTTTACTTTGGATGAGAAATATCTAGCTCAGTAACGTTTCTCCTTGGAATTACACAATCCATCTTTCAATCTGGGCTTTTTCTCTCCACCTCTCTCTCCCCTCTCTCTCTCTCCCCTCTCTCTCTCTCTCTCCTGTCGTTGATAGAGAGAGAGAGAGGGTTTTTCTCTCCACCTCTCTCTCTCTCTCTCCTGTCGTTGATAGAGAGAGAGGGTTTTTTCTCTTTTCACCTCTCTCTCTCTCTCTCTCTCTCTCTCTCTCTCTCTCTCTCTCTCTCTCTCTCTCCTGTCGTTGATAGTCAGAATGTTGTGGCCAACATTGTCCGCGGCGTAAAAAGTGTCATACGTAGCAAATCAATGTCATCCGCTAACATCTTGAACAACTGGATTTACTGCTTTCTTTTCAAAATGCAAAATCACTTTATAAGAATCCCATTCCACGAGGAATAGCGACCGATACTAATGCCTGCATTGCAAGGTCAACTTTTAAGGGTAATATTAAGGCACGCAGTTAGGCAGTCAGGCAGATTGCACGTCCCGTAATTACAATATTTACTATTGTGCCCTTATCCACGAAAAGACTATTCAAAAATACCTACGGTGTGTCAGAAACAAACGACTGGGTAGGATCAAGCTAACATGGCTTTTCATTGGCATAGTGATTTGTAATGGACGTCACATTAGAGGATGTTACATTAAATGTCACACTGCTGTTCCAATGATCGTCTTTTCCTGTAATTCTGTTGAAATGAGATTTCAGTTTCTTTGGTATCTTTCCCCAGACAATCACAAAATACTGTTATTTCAATTTTCCCTTCAAACGCTGATTTCTAAATTGTACCGAATCTATATTTGTCAGAAATTCCTTCATCTTATCTCGTAAATGGGAAATTGTCCATTATTGTAATTGTAATCTCTTCATTATAATTTTGATGTGCTGTTTGGATTCCTAGATAACCAAAATATGGGATCAGGTACCAAAATGACTTGTCTTGCATGATTAATGAACGAGTAACAAGCATTTACGCCATTTGGACGCTATCTTGTAAGTTATACCTCTCCTGTGGTCAGACTGCGGGAACCTTTCCATGTATCATTGGACACACTTGATACTACAACAATCCCCTAAAACACTTGTTTAGGATGAATAATGAACTAGTGATGGCCATTTTAAAGACTTGGCAGGCATATTGGAATGTTATCTTAGAAATTGTACTTTTTCAATGGCCATAATTTTAGTAAGTTACTAAGAACGCCTAATACTAAAAGAAGACGTTAAGAAACTTTTTGTCACTATTTGGGAGGGGGCAGGATTATTTTCATTACTACTTTAGCGGTGAACTTCGACACAATCGTTAAAACTATACCTTCTAAGTGGTCAGGCTGTTTTAGACTTCGATATCTCATCAAAACACCGTCGGAAAAACATGTGTGAGATGAATAATGGTGGGGTAATAAGCATTTGAAGGATTAAATGCACCTGACTACGGGTTGGAAAATCGAAATATGGTTGGGATGCAGACTTGGCAAAATGGCTGTTTTTTTTCAGATTGGCTAAAAAGCTTGATTTTTTCTTTCATCTTCCTTCGTTCTTCTTTATTTCTCCCTCTTTCATCTTTCTCTTTCTTTCCACCTTTTTTGTCTTTGCTCTCTCTTTCCCTATTTTTCTGTCTTTTTCTCACTCTTTTATCTTTTTTCTCTCTCCCTTTCTCTCTTATATTTCTCTTTCTTTCTCCTCCTCTTTATTCTTCCTATTTCTTTCTGCTTATCCCTCTCTATTTGAAGTCCTTACATTTACTTCACTTTGTTCTTTTTTATCTTTTTATTTTAAAACTCCAAGATTTCTGTCAATTATTGGCCACTGTGCACCACGCACGCGCAAACACATACCCTCGCAGGCATGCACATGACACACACGCATTAACATGAAAGCAAATATGAACAAAAACACACACGCATCCGCACGCAAACATTTCTTTTTCTTTCTTATTTTCTTGTCTCAAATTATCTTCCCACTTTCCCATCTCTCTCTCTCTCTCTCTCTCTCTCTCTCTCTCTCTCTCTCTCTCTCTCTCTCTAACCACCTACTATCCTCTTCTCTTTATGACATCGACAAATGCTCTCTCTCTCCCTCTCTGTCTGTCAGTCTGTCCGTCTGTCTGTCTCTCTCTCTCTCTCTCTCTCTGTCTCTCTCTGTAAACACCTATCAGCACACATTGTAGGGGACATCCTCTTTTATTTGCCCAGTTCCAGCTCCTGGTTATAAAAGCGGGCGATAAACCGTTCTGTTCAGTCATCAACTGATTCTTCTTCTTACCAACATCTTGACGTCTTCTCTCCTCTCGACCAGAAACAAATCTTCTCTAATAACCCATCGAACGATTCACTCTCATCACTTGTAAGTTCTTTTTTATTCATTGACCTCACCTAATTTTTTCAGTTGATAACCCCAAACACATCGTGCTGCCAAAAGACGTTAGTCGCCTGACGGCTTTTATTGGGGGACTAATCAGGCCTGTTCCTGTGATGTCGTTGCGGTTAACTGCACGGAGAATCGACTCGGCGAAGCAGATTCAAACTTCTGGCGTGATAGTTTGAATCCACTTTACACTAATCTCTTTCATAAAGGCATGAATCGTCCTATCTCCTCCACGGGTAAAATAGTACACGTTGCAGTGATGCCACTTCGGGTTCTTGTCACTCCTTCACATATCGCAAACTGGAGCCGAGAAGCAGAAACCCGTGGGATGTGGAGCCCAGACAGGGACAGCTCAAGTTGTCGCCAGCAAAAGAGTATTATCTAATCCCGAAATCCAGGTGTTACTCACTTTTTTGGCAATCAAGTCAAAATGTCAAGCTTGGTCAGTACCCGGATGGGTGACCACTTGAGAATACCAGGTGCTGTACGTAAGAATGGTGTAATGAGTTAAGCTTCCTCGGGTTCTTGTTGCCTCAAAGCCTCTTTCATACATTTCAAGTCCAGACAAGAGAAACATGTAATTTGGGAAGCCCGGACAGGAACGGTGGATGTCATAGCCAGCGTAAGGGCACTAACAAGCTTTCGGAATTTTTTAAAATTCTCAATTCATTCAAATGAAAATGTTTTGACTATTGTATCATGTAAAACTCATAAGTTGTGCATAGATTAAAAACGATAGAATATGCACATTTCCATCACAGTTTGACCAGTGTTTTTATGCTGAATTAGATTTAAAAAAAAGATTCATTAATTGTATTGAAAATGATTTTTATGGGGATAATAATGATGAGGAATAGAATATTTGGTTTTAAATTGTCTAATGGCACCAGAGGCGTAGATAAAAAGTGAAGGGCCGAAGGGGCTTGGCTCTTTTAAACAAATTTTCTTCTTGTCTTTTGAACGTCACACTATTTATCATTCGTGATATTTTAAAGCGTTAATTTGCAAACCACATCGTTACGGGCACACAGATTCTTGTACGATCACCAAAGTTGAGTAATGTTGAGTCTGATCTTTACCTAGAAGGGTGACGTCTTTTCTTTCTCAGCTTTTAATCATTCACGTTGTTATTCGTGATATACATAAAGTTTGCCAATAATACCTCATGTACCCTGATCTTAACCAAATTGTTCCAATTTAGATGAAATATTGTTAACAAAATTAATTTACACGGCATTGGAAGGTGAACCATATGGATCCCGAGCTCATTGTCTTGTACTGTGGACTATTGTCAATGTCTTAAGGGATATCAAAAATCAGTTTTGAATTTAACTTATAAAAGTGACTATAGTATCAAAACAGGTGCAGACTACCCCAATGATGGGTGGAAATTGAAAAAAATAGTCGTGGTCAGACTTACAATTCCAATACGTGAAAAAACGCTTGGTAAGGATGATAAGCACGCAATCAGAACAGCGTTAGAATTACCATGAAATTCATTTCAAAATCTTCATGTTGATTTCTTGATCGTTCGGGAAGTATCATCGTCATTGGAGAGGAGCGTTTCGTTGCCCTTCTAAAATCAGTTTCCTTAACTCTTTAATCTTTTACTCCAATATTTTCGATTGGAATAAGCAAAATAGACGATATTTTTCTCAGTCATGTGTTTAATGCAATTCACCATCCATTCAACATTTTTATCAAGAATTTTTACAGATTTTTGTTTATAAAACGAACGGAATTTAAGACTGAAAACAAAGCTAAAGTTTTGTCTCTAAATATCTCTGGAAAGGTCAGGTTTTTCCAAATCCTATAGAATTTCATCCATACCTGTGTGGGAATATTCACCTTCTAACAAGAAATCATTGGAAAATATCTTCTGTTTGCTTTTGTACTTAGAATTATACCACTAAATACCGTATATACTTGTGTACGGTTGAGTTTTAAAGACCAAAACATTTACTCAAAAATTGGTGGAACACCTATACACGTGAAATAATTTCATGAAGTTGTTGAGTTTTTTTATTACTACTTGTCTGTTTATTTTCAGATCCTGAAAATGTCTCGTCAATTCGTGATTCTCATTTTGGCTACTTGTTTTGTTATGGAAGCAGTTCTCTCCGCCTCTGCAGCTTCACCTCTTCTCCCGGACACCCTCTCTCTGCCTTTGGCCCCAGGGGATATGGAAAAACTAAATAAAGGTGAGCATCTACATTATTAATTGGATGTTCTGTCAAAGAAATGGCTTAGTGGTAGCTGAGCTAGGGGGGTCGGGAAGGTATGGTATGTTTCCGATTTGGATTCTGATCTCCAAAACACTGTAAATCAGTGATTCTCAAGGTGTCCCACTGCGATCTTCCAGGGGTGCTGCAAAATATAACTGATGCTTGATGAAAGGAAGCGGCATTTAACGAGCTATTCCTAACCCATTCTGATTACCTATTGGCTACGAATAAATTTATGGATATTCTTTGCAACCTCGTTATTGAAGATCGAATCTACAGAATGACGATGTGTTCAAACTATTAATCTAGTGTTTGGATTTTAAAAAAATATCAAGTTTATCCAATGCCTGCTTTTATACCTAGATACCCTACCTACATGAACGTGAACGCAAATGTTAAATATTTTATGGCTTAGGGCACCGTGAGAACATTATTATGCAAGGATGTTTGTTCTGTGTCGTGTTTTGAAAAGTCTGTGAGCTACTGCTGTAATTCATTTTCAACTCTGAGAAGTCTTTGCTATTGAACGTGTTAACTTCATATTGAATAGTTAATTCAGTTAAATTCCTCTTCGTGACTCATTGACTCTTATTAAAGACACATATTGTTATGAAAGAATCGAAAAAGGTCATTCTTAATGAACTAAAAAGCATCTAGAGAACGCATACGTCTGCCAATGCCATTGTGATTAAGAACTGAACAATTACAGATCCCAAACGATGCCTTGACAAAAGCTTGTAATAATTATTTATTAGAGAGATGTCATCAGTGATCTGAAAAACAACGATAATGCAGTTCATCATATCTATTAATGATGACAGAAGAATTTAAAATGTCAGCTGAATCGCAAAAGAATCCTTCATACATTCCAAAATCTAATCAATTGTTCATTTGCCTTTAGCCAATCCATCGATAAAATGTCATTAAAAATTATTCAAAACATTTGAGGATATTGTGTGGATAAACAGACAAACCAACAGACAAACAAATATGGGCGAATACATATTTCTGTTGACAATCTGGTCAGTAGTAATTGTATGCATGTTTAGAATTTTCAACAATTTTAGATTCTGCTTATGTTTGAGATATTTCTATTTACTATTTTTATTTCCATTTTCAGCAACTCAAGAATTGGAAAATGTTTTCAAGATGATTCGGCGTCGCAAACGCAGCCTTTCCTCTTTTTACGTCCAATTCCTTCACGACAAAAGAGAATCAACCACACCCTATTATTCTGCCCGGATGTAAGGGCCCTCATCCCTCCTCGAACAATCTCTCCTCCTCTCAGTCAATCAGTATAACAGAAAACTATGACGTCACAACAGGATAACTGGCCAGTCTCTTTCACCCAGTCAAGGCTTCTCTCCAAACACATGGGACAAGAAATATTCAATCATTTGAGATTTTCCTTTTGAGCTTCTTCTCCAAGACTTTTGCAAAAATATTTCTTTTCTTTTCAATGCGTTTCCTGTTCTTTAGTTTCGTGCAGATTTATTCCCTTATTTGCAAACATGGAGACAAGAAAGAACATAGCATTAAGATAATTCCTGGATTTTGCTCAATGTTCCGAGCAAATCTGTCAATTAATCTTTTTGCTTCTTCATAACAGATATTTGCATAATCCACGTGACGTTTACTTATCACAGTACAAAATGCTGGCAAGTGAAAATATATTTTCAGCCATCGATTATCATTAGATTATAAGTCCTAGGTTTAATAAATGATTTCCATTTCCTGGCTAGAATGAAGTAATATTCCAATTTGTTTAATGATGACGCAAGTGAATGCCTAAATCTGTACTTCTATACAAACCTTCTTTCTTATTCGTTCTTCTTCCAACTTTAAACTCGCCTTTGTCTGTGGCTCAATTGGGTGAATTTGACTCGAAGGGCAACCATTTTGTTATGGCTTGTATTCAGATCCTAAGAATGAATAAAAAAAACCTCGAACATTTCAGAAAAACATTTCCTTTGACTTTCTTTTCTTTTTCTTTTTCTTTTTTTTTTTTTTTTGTTTATTTCATTGGTATGGCGTTAGGATCACACCTTAATGTCAAGATAGAAAAGTTCAACATTTATTTTCGATTTCATATTTTGCATTAAAAAATGCATTTTTCATCAATTTATTTGTTTGCCACAAAAACTGCAGTCCTCCTTTTGATCCCTTCTTACTTTTTCAAGTGTGTTGACAGAATAGATAAATTATTTCTGTGTTCTTGTAGGAGTGAAAAAATTATACTTTCTATGATAATGATTTCCTCTTTATCAAATATGCTTGATCTGTTAATTAATACAGGATTAGATACATTATACCTGAAAAAAACAAGCACTGATTTATCGCTTGGGGGCAGTTCGAACTGTAACCTTAACTCTAACCCTGGAGGTTCTAAATCTAGAAATATTTCTTTAATTGTGATCAGATAGATATATGTATTTGGCCACAAATGCATCAATCTCTCTACTTATTTATTTCATTAAAACATGAGATAAACTCTGACATTTGCCAAGAACATTACATTTTGCTCTAAACGTAATAACCTAACAACACCAGTTTTTACTGAAAAGTATTTAATGATTCTCTCCATGTATTGGTTGGATGAAAATTCACGCGAACGACAAGCGTGAAAGAAAAACAATCATGATTTCCAAAGCATCAAATGAATCTCAACATTTTCATCGCCGTCCAATTTCTGCTCTTTTTTGTCAGATATTTAGATATGCTTCAGTTCCAAATCTTCAGAATTTAATTCATCCTGTTGAAATGATATTAGTTTTAACTTATTATTGGGTATCTAACAACTCAAGTAATGAATTCTATCTCTTCTCGAGTTCACACTAATCATATCCATCCTTCCTCTTCGCTAACATATAACCTACAGAAACATCCGGAAAGCACATTGAATGTGATAACAAATATTAATATGTTGAATTTGACAAAAATCAATACTTGTGCGCAATAAGAAATTTAATCCAGAATTTGGCTCGTTGACCAAATTTTCACTTACAAGTTCATGAGAGTTATTTGAATAACTTTGAACTTCACAAATTAGGATATAACCAAAACTGATAAAATACTGGAAAGCAATCTTCTTTAGGTTGTTAGTCATAAGAAATAAAACTCTTCGTTTCCATCTCAAAAGTAAACTTTCAAAATCATCAAAATTTCAAACTTTGTTTCTCTCTGTAAGATTCAACTGTCTACACCTTATTAATTTTCATTTTGACTTCGCAAAGACTACCGACAATAACTGCTAATACTTTTTTTTCACCCAATTCGATTGAATTTTAAATTCGATCACATTTCTTCATTCAATTATTTTCACTTCAAATACTGTTTGCTGGAAACTTTCAGAGAGTGTTCTGATATAAATTCCACAATCTTACCTTTTCTCTCAAAACTGCGCTAGTAATAAATTGTTGCCGGCTGAAATTATCATTTACAATCAAGTGAATTAGAATAATCGTAATAAACTAAAAAGATAGCTTTCACAATATATGTATGTACATTTTTTTTAATTTTTTTCAGTTCACTTTGTTTGCTCGTCATTTTTGGTTTAAAAGGAATTTGTTATAATAAAAGTTTCATCTGTACACTCGTTTCGAATTTATTTTTCACTTTTCTGGTTTACTGATTTTATGGCATAAAGAACTCCCTCCATTATTTCAAAAGGGAATTTTAAGCAGAAAAACAATTTTCCCTAAATTTTCTCTGATTTATCACCCAGTTATTTTAACTCCTTCTGCTATATAACGAAGGTTACATTGTCCTTTTGAACCATATTCTGGAAAAAAGTGGGTCTTATACGCCATCAAATCAGTCCAAAAAAAGCATTGAAATATATGAAATTCTTGGTGTATTAATTTGTTTTTCATTTTATTTTCTCACACTTCCTTTATGGTATGCAGAATTTCTATTTCTCTCTCTCTCTCTCTCTCTCTCTCTCTCTCTCTCTCTCTCTCTCTCTCTCTCTCCTTCTTCCTCTTCTTCGGTAACCCCTTCAGAATAACAGTCAACGTAATAGTGTTTCAAATTCTGGCCACTCGTTGCTGAATATCCTACTGCTATCTATCCGTTTATATTAAATGTTGTTCTTTGTCCTGTCAACTAAATTCGCACCTTTCATCATTCAAAAAGATATCTCCCCTAACAACTGCCATTTACCAATCAAAGACAACTACCCAGAGAAAACTTAATGCCAGGACCTTTCCAAAAAAGGTCATCACCTTCTCTCATCCAGAACTGTGACCCGGATTCATTTATTCCGTCAAAGGACAACTAAACAATATCTCAAACTACAAGATCCCCAAATCATGTATGTATATATATTGAAAAACAATGCAAATTAATAAACATCAATTTATTGGTACAACATTTTCAATGTCAAAAAGGAATAAGGTATTTCTTTTCGAAAGAAAAAATGGTCAACAGGCAATATATTGGGAGGTTTGTTAAGGCACCGAATCATTCGACTTCGAACAGGTGAAAAAGAAGTTGAGTGGTTTCAGATTCCTGACTGCAGGGCCAATCGAAGTGAGAAGTATTGACTGCTTCAAGCATCAGACGGCACAGGAATGGTGATTGATTGATTGATTGTTATAATTTTCATCAATACGGAAGGATGGTCGACTAATTTCGTTGTTCCAGTGATTTCCATGTCTTTTTAATTGAACTGTTGGATGAACATTCCAATTCATAGGAATTGAATAACTTCAAGTTCCATTTGCCAACTGCAATTACTCTGAGCAGATTTATTCCTCTACGCTGGTATTTTAACAATTGGGAGTTGAAGATAGACTGAAGGATGGTCAATTAATTTCGTTCTTCCTAAGATTTGCAGGTCTTTTTAACCTAAGTTCTAGATGAACATTCCAATTCATAGGAATGAAACAATTTTTAGTTACACTTGCCGTTTCAATGGTTGACACCATCATTTCCATAAGACTTTGCAGTGGTTACTGAGAACACTGCATGCTGTTCATGAGTTTGAGATTTAAGGAGTGAAATGAGGACACAGGTCAATTGAGTTTTTGTGTTTTTCGTTGTTTAGTAGTGATGAAAGAGGGGGGTGTTCGTATCTGTGTTGTAGGGAGTCAGGTTGGTCAAAGATAAGAAAAGTCAGTGAGGGGAGGGGTCAGGATGAGAATTGTCAGTTTTCAGGAATGATTGTGTGGCTGGGTTTTTTCTCAGGATAGAAAAGTTGTGTCTGGCATAGAATGGATTGGTGGAAGTTGGGTGTGTTAATTTAATCTTTTTGGTTGATGGTAGACTGAGTAAGTATTTCTGTGCGTTGTTGTTCCCCTGAGGGGGTATGTGTGTACTCATACTGTTTCTTGAAGAGTCTATTGTGCATTAGCCGATTCCTTGTATGCTAGAGGTTGTATTGTGTTTTTATGTGAATCATTTTAAAAATGAATGCATTTAAAGAGTTTATAATCTGAAATGCCAATACCTCTGGGTTGTCGTATTGCATTGAGATATAAGGGATACTTTGGCACATCTGCTTGTCGAAGAGTCGTGTATACTTTCGATTATATGGACATTGTGAAAGTTGAAATAGTGGCTATGTATGTTTCTATTTTCGACGAGAGTGTTTGTCATTTCATCCAGTTTTAAGCTTCTTCGGTGGTCGTACATTCTTTTCTTGAGAGGTCTTGTCGCTTCTTAGATGTATATCGTGTCGCACTCTTTACATGGTATTGCGTAAATACCTCCTTCAGGTGGTGGGGCTTGTGTTGTGGTTTGTTTACCAAATCTCTGATAGTTGTAGAGGTGTTGGGGGTGATATGTATTTTCAGCTTGCTCAGGTCGAAGCTGAGGTTGGTAGTGGTTGAGTTGATAAGTAACGTGATGCGTCTAAAGGAGAGTGTTGTTATTCCTTTTATTTTCTTTGGTTTTATTTCTGTAGATCATTCATGCTTTTCTTCTTGTGTTTTATATAAAGTGCGGTGTGTACTGGAATGAATAGAAGGATTGTTCGATGTATTTTTCTTTGTCATCAGAGGAATCGGGGCTACATATTCTGAGGGTCCTTAGGTAAAAACATATGATTAATCCTGACTTTATTTCTGGAGTGTAATGGGAGTAAAAGTGTATGTGGTCGTTCTAGTTAATGTCTTTAGATTTCTTTAGTAGGATGTCAAGGAAAAGTAGTAAGTAATTGGATTTTTTTTCTTTTGTGAAATTCAAAACCAGTGAACAAGGAAAAAAGAACATTTTCCTTTATTTTTTCAATTTTTTGTTTATTTCATTGACATTAGATAGGATCACTCGTAAACATCAAGATACAAAAGTTTAGCGTTTATTTTTGATTTCCTGTTTCACCTTGATTTGCAAGAATTTATTTTTTATCAATTTAGTAGCTTCCCACAAAAACTGCTGTCCATTCTCTTGATTTGATACTTCCTCAAATGTGTGGACATTTTGATAGAATAAATTATTTCTGTGTTTTCGTACAAGAGAAAGCATTGGAATAAATTTATACTTTCTAACGTGACAATTTTTTTCTCTATCAGATCTGTTTTATCAGTGGATTGATGCAGATTCAAAATGGAATTATCCCCCCCAAAAAAACAAGCGACGATCATTATCACTGGCGGAAAGTTCCCATCTTAACTCGTAACCCTAATCCTGCTGATTTTAAATTCATAATATTTTTATTCAATTTGAACAGATGAATCCATGTAATTTATTTGGCCATGAATTCATCAATTGCTTTATTCATTTATCTATTTTTTCATTTATTTATTTATCTATTCATTTCATTTTATATAAGCAACGGATGAACTCTGACATTTGTCAAGAACTTTATATTTATGCCCTTGACGTAATTGATTATCCGACTGTGTATATATATATATATATATATATATATATATATATATATATATATATATATATATATATATATATATATATACATATATATATATAGATAGATATATATATATATATATATATATATATATATATATATATATATATATATATATATATATATATATATATATATATATATATATATATATATATATATATATATATATATATATAATGGTCAGATGCAAACTTCTCGTGAATAACAATCATGAAATAAAAATCCAAATCATATTCAAAGCTTCTAATGATTTTCAACACTTTATTGCCGTCCAATTCCCGTTCTCTTATGTCAGATATTTAGATTTAACCTAGTTGCATATTTTTGGATTTGAATTTTTCATGTTGACTTGATATTAGTTTTTACTTATGAATGGGTTAGTATACAAAGTTTTTACTTTTAAACTAAGCATCTTCAATAATAAATTCTTTCTTCTCTCTAGTTCACACCAATCATACATACACTTCCTCTTCACCTACATCTCATAACCTTCAGAAACATCCAGAAAACACATTGAATGTTATATCGAACAGTGATATGTCAAATTTGACTTTTTAAAACCAATACCTGCTCGCAATAAGAAATAAGAATTTGGCTCGTTGACCAAAATTCTACTTACGAGTACATGAGGGTTAGATTGATAACTGTGAACTTCGCAAATCAGAAATATAACTCAAACTGATAGAATACTGTAAAGCCATTTTCTTGCTGTCTTTTAGGTGGGTAGTTGAAATGAATTCACATTCCACCATTCAATTTTCTTTTCGCTCCAAAACTCAAAACTGTGTTTGTAATGAATTATTGCCAGCAGAATCTATGGATTTCGATGAAGTGAATTCGAGTAATTGTAACGAACTAAAAATATGGCTCTACTTTCTTTTTTGGTGTTGTTGTTTTTTGGTGTATGTAAAAAAGTGTTTTTTTTTGTTCAACTTTTTTGTATATTGCTCGTCATTTATAGTTTTAAAGGGATTTGTTATAATGAAAATTTCATTTTTACACTCTTTCCGAATTTATCATTCATGTGTCTTATTATTTTACTGTATTTGATGGCCCATAAGACCCCCATCCCGATTTTAGTAAGGAACATTTCACTGATTTTTTCACGTTCACCACTCAGGTTTTTCAACCTCTCTTGCTGGGTAATGAAAGTTACGCTGACCTTTTGAGCCATGTTTTGGAAATAAAAGTTGAGTCTTATATGCTATTAAATCAGTGCAACATTTCTTGATGTATTGATTTTTTTTTCATTTAAATTTTTCACATTTTCTCTGTGTTTTGTTGTCTTGTTGGACATAGACTGACCCCAAGATTCCTTAGACTCTATCGTGAGCGTCGCAGAGCCAATATTTTCTGAACCTGTCAAGTTCGCCTTGCTTTTTCATATTCTGCCGACCTCGGTTCAGCATTTGATCTCTAGGTATCTATGTTGTGAGTTGTGATGTCCATCGTTTGTCTGCTATTCTTGCAATATGAACAGCCCATTGCCATTTGAGTTTCTTAATTTTTTCTACTTCAACTTCAAATTTCTTCCATGATATACTGTGTTGTCTTGTAGTCTCTCCATGTGATGTTAAGCATGATGCACGTCTGTGCACGTTACATGGTTCTCTGTATGTGGATCAGTCTCTTGGTTAAGGTCCATGTTTCAGCTCCATAGGTGACTATCTGTAAGATGCATTGGTTATTTACTATTTTTAGGGGGTTTTAGGATTCGTTGTTCTAGGTATATGTAGTGGTCTACTTTCTGCAGCTTGAAGTTTTTGAAGCTACGCTGTAATCGAACGCCATTGGAATGGAGGAAAACAAAACGGCTACAAGATAATCAAACAAACTTCAAACAAGTCATTAGTGTTGTCATCTTACTTATCATTTTTTGCCATCTTCCACGTTATTGAAATGCATCATTGAGTTCAACTTGCATATGAATCTTTTGGTCTTTCCTAGTAGACAGTATATTTCTCGAAACTTACAATTGACTTAAATACAGTCTTTGGCCGGTTTAAAATGCTTTTTTTTTCTTTTGTGGGAAAACATCTACAAAAATTCAAGCAATTGGCTTAACTTTAGCAAAACTTCCAAATTTGACAACAATCGACACCGAAAATCTCTTTGGTTCATTATGATTAATTTCTATGCTAGAGTTTACGTTCATTTTACACTGGTTAGTTTCCTTTGACAGTGAATGAAAACAGCGAAAATCACAAATGAAGAATGACCTTTCGGTGAGGCTCGAAGTCACGTTCCTCGAAGCTATTTGCTCACGGTCGGAGGCAACCACTCTGAGTAAAGGTGATAAAAAGTAGGTACAAATTCAGATGAAGATAAATAGTTGCATAAAAATCAATAATTATTATCAACAATACTTCCTCCAATAAATAATGATTAATTGATTGTATCTTTTCAATTCCCAAATGTTTTTTCATCACAAGCGATATGACAATTGAGTGGTGTGAATCGTGTGCGATAAACCGGCTGTCGTATGATCACCAAAGTTGAGCTACATCGAGTCTAAACAGAACCTAGATGGGTGATCTTCAAACGATTTGAGCACTTATTTCCTTTCGACACATCCAGCATGGAAACAACACTTCCTCCATTCTAAGTGCGCAGCCATAGGAGCTACTAAGACTGTCTAGCAATTATTCTAACTATTCACATCAAAATTTCTCACTGCCTATATGACCCTGACTCCAAGAGCTTCAAGATCATCCTCAAAATTTTCACCATCTTTTGCAGTTCATTCATTTCTTGTCGCTCACATTTAGGTCAGTCAGTGAAGTCATGGAATGGGAGACCTTTGACTTGCATTGTACTGTGTAGTATAGAGATCGGTCATCGCCGTAGGGTAATTAACAGGATTGCCAAGGAAGGTTTTCAATATGATCCTTAGCTGATCCAAGCACCTTGTATACCAAGTTCGTCATCCATCTAAGTACTGGCTATGATGATGATGATGATGATGGTTTGTATTATGGTTCTTCGATTGTCATGAAAGATTCCAGAAAATCTGTCATTCTTGTCTTCCATCTTTCTCAGTGTTTCTTATTTCGTCATTCCCTTTGGGTACAACGCCGTATGGTCTGCAGGCTTGACCGACCAATCATGCACTTTGGGAAACAAACACCTAACTTGCTGCACCGATAGAATGAACCTTATGGCCATGTTGAGCTATGGAAGCACCTTGATTGTGTCCTCTGGTGGTTGTGACCTAACGTGCAACAAGTGATTACACTTAAAGGGGTCATGTTAAGTGTTTGTTTCAAAAAGTGCATAATTTAAGTGATATATCGAGTCAAACCACTGGACTAGTAAAGTAATGGCTAGCAAGCTAGTCCCGTTGTCGATTACCACCGTGTATTGAATTCGATCCTTGCTAAGTACTTGTGGCTTTGTGCCCGAAGTAAGTTTTGCTAAATAAATAGAATACCTTGTATTGTAATGGTTACCAAGCTAGTCTAGGAGATCAATTATTACTGAGTAGTGAGTTTGACCCTCATTGGGTGCCCCATACGTCAGATTCCCTCTCTACCAGTTGGTACCCAGAGCAACTGTTCATGTGGCCGGTATCTAGAGCCTGTCTTGGTCTCTACATAAAAGTTTCTTTATTCTTTCCTTGCTTTCATTTTAGATGCATTATGATAATAATAATAATAATAATAATAATAATAATAATAATAATGATGATGATGATGATGATGATGATATAACCCGAGCAAAAGCTGGAAAAAGCGTGCTGATATGAAAAATTCTTCACAGTGAATTTGACCTCTTCTGTGCGATCTCTAAATTCAACAAAACGCAGAATTTTTATTCTAAACGTGGGTGGTATGATCCTTCAAATAAATTATTTCATCATCAGTCTTTCAACGTCCGTCGTCAGACATAGACCATCCCGAGGATTCGCCACACTTCTCTATCGTCGTCGAGCCAGTACTTTCTGAATTTGTCTAGCTCGTCTCTCCATCAAATATTCTGCCGGCCTCGGTTCCGCATGTGATCTCTGGAGATCTATGTCATGAATCGTGATGTCCATTGGCTGTCCGCTGTTCTTGCAACATGGCCAGTCCACTGCCATTTGAGCTTTTTAATGGATTCTATTAGGTCCCTGACTCCTGTCTTTCCCAGGATGTACTGTGCTGTCTTGTGGTCTCTCCTTGTGAGGCTTAGCATAATTTTCTCATGTGCACATTGCATGGTTCTCAATTAGCGGATCTGTCTCTTGGTTAGGTTCCATGTTTCAACCATAATTTTACTAAGAACGCTCAATACTAAAAGAAAATGTTGAGAAACCTTTTGTCACTATTTGGAGGGCAAGATTATTTTCATTGATATAACCGACTACTTTCGCAAACTTCGACGCCATTGTAGAAACTACACCTTCCTAGTGGTCAGGCTTTTTGATATCTTATCAAGCGAATCTGGAATTACTAAACACCGTTTGGAAACATGCATAAGGTGGATAATGAAGGGGTAATAAGCATTTTAAGGATTTAGCGGCCATCTTGGACAACATCTTGGAAATTATACCGGTAGTCAGACTGTGGTAGACTTTGAGTATTCATTGAGCGCACCTGAAACTAGAAAAAAACGTTGAGAAACCTTTCGTAGCAATTTTTGGGCGGGTAAGATGTATTTTTCGTTCATAAATGCACCTGACTACGGAACGCAACTCCACATATGGTTGGGACTTGGATGTGGCATGACTTAGCAAACTGTCTGGGTTTTCGAGTTGTTTTTTCAGAATGGCTAAAAAGCATGATTTTTTTCTTCCATCTTTCTTGGTCTTTCTTTATTTCTCTCGCATTTATCTTTCTCTTTCTTTCCGCCTTTTTCTCTTTGTTCTCTCTTTTCCTATTTTTCTGTCTTTTTCACACTCTTTTATCTTTCTTCTCTCTTCCTTTCTCTCTGTTTTCTGACCTTTTCTTTCTTTTTCTCGTTCATTTTCCTCATCCTTTCTCTCTTTCTCTCTCTCTTCTTTTGTGTCTCACTATCTTCCACTATTTTTCTCCTCTTTCTCCCTTTTGCTCTGTCTCTTCTCTCCCCCCTCTCTACCCCTCTCCCTTTCCTTTTTCTCACTCTCTTTTATCTCTTTCTTCCTTTCTTTATTTCCCAAATATTTCTCTTTATTTCTCCTCCTCTTTTATCTTCCTCTTTCTTTCTGCTTATCTCTCTCTATTTGGAGTTCTCACGTGTACTTTGCTTGGTGCTTTTGCAACATTTTGTTTTAAAACTCCAATTTTTCTGTCACTTTAGGCCACTATACACCACATACACACACACACACATACCCACGTTTGCATGCACATGACACACACGCATTAAAATGAAAGCAAATATGAACACAAATACACACGCATCCGCACGCAAACATTTCTTTTTCTTTCTTATTTTCTTGTCTCAAATTATCTTCTCATTTTACCACCTCTCTCTCTCTCTCTCTCTCTCTCTCTCTTTCTCTCCTTTTCTCTCTCTCTGTGTCTCTCTCTCTGTAATCACATCATAACAAACATTCTCTTCTCTGTGTACCACCTACAAATGCTCTCTCTCTCTCTCTCTCTCTCTCTCTCTCTCTAACCACTTAATATCCTCTTCTCTTTATGACATCGACAAACACTCTCTCTCTCTCTCTCTCTCTCTCTCTCTCTCTCTCTCTCTCTCTCTCTCTCTCTCTTATTAATGTTTAGCTGTGGGCAACATCCTCTTTTATTTGCCCAGTTCCAGCTTCTGGTTATAAAAGCAGACGATAAACCGTTCTGTTCAGTCATCAACTGATTCTTCTTCTTACCAACATCTTGACGTCTTCTCTCCAGACCAGAGACAAATCTTCCCCGAAAACCACGGAACGATTCACTCTCATCACTCGTAAGCTCTTTTCTATTCATTAAACCCCCTTTTTTTTTTTTTCCAATTGATTACCCCACACACATTATGCTGCCTAAAGACGTTGGTATCCTGACAGTTTTTGTCGAGTGACTAACCAGGCCTGTTCCTATTACTGTTAATCCAGTGCAGGGTGGCCTAACCGTTAACAGCATGGAGAATCGACTCGGTGAAACAAGTTAAAATTCCTGGCAAGACAGTTTGTATCCACTTTGCACTGATGTCTTTAATAAAGGCATGAATCGTCGTCCTCCCTTAATGGTGAAATGTGTGACGCTGCCACGGGTGCTTGTCACCTTAAAGTCTTTTTCACATATTGCAAGTTCAGACAGGGGAAACGTGTAATTTGGGAAGCCTGGCATTTGATCATCCACGTTGTTATTTGTGATTCATATAGTTTGCCAATAATACCTCATTTTCCCTGAAAAGCAGAATGTTTGAATTCAGATTTAATATTCTCAACAAGCTTCATTTACCAGACATTGGAAATTGAATCCTCTGGATCCTGAGTTCATAGTCTCGTACTTAGGACAATTGCCACTTGGAGGACCTAAAATGGAAACTTCTATTTTTTTAAAATCAGTCTTGAATATACAAACCAAAAAGTGACTTAACCAGATACGGAATATCCTACCCCATCGATGGGTAGAAATTGTAATAAATAGTAGTGATGGGACTTGCAATCCCTCTCCATGAACACCCACTTGTTAACGATCATCAGTGCACGGGCTGAAGGACTAGACAATTATCTTAAAAATTCTTCCAAATATTCAAGTTAATTTCTTAATCGTTCGATAAGACTCATCATCACTGGAGAGCTGCTTTTTGTCGTCTTCCTGAAATCAGTTTCCCTTACTCTATAAGCTTTTACTTCAATATTTTCGATTGGAATAAGTTAAACAAACAACATTCTTTTCCTCAGTCACGCATTTTATGCAATACATCATTTTCCCATGAAAGTAACCGGATTATCACGAAGAATAAAGATAGATTTTAGTCTCTAAATATCCATGGAAAAGTCAGGTTTTTAAAATTGTGAGGACTTCAAGTACTTCCCATTTTTGTGAGTAAGTATTACGTTACGTTCAAGTTTTAAAGACCAAAATACTTGATCTAAAATTGGTGATAGACCTATACACGAAAAATAATTTTGTAAGGCTGTTATGTTTACTTATTAATACTTGTATATTTATTTTCAGATTCTAAAAATGTCTCGTCAATTCGTGATTCTCATTTTGACAACCAGCTTCATCGTTGAAGCAGTTCTCTTCGCCTCTGCAGCTTCACCTCTCCTCCCGGACACCCTCTCTCTGCCTTTGACCCCGGGGGATATGGAAAAACTAAACAAAGGTGAGCATCTACATTATCAATTTGATGTTCTGACAAAGAAATGGCTTAGCGGTGGCTCAGCTAAGTGAGTCGGGGAGGTATGCTTCCGAATTGGATCCAGATTTCAAAAACACTGTAATCCAGTGATTCCCAAAGTGTCATGCAGTTATCTTCCAAGGACGCTGCCAGATATAACTAATGAATGATGGTAGGAAGTGACATCTAACTAGCTATTCCAAACTCATTTAGTCTATCTATCAGCCACGAATAAATGACTGCATACTCTCTGTGACCTCATTATTGAAGATATAATCTATGGAAGGGCGATGTGCTCTAACTTTTAATTTAGTGTTTATATTGTAAAGAATATTAAGTTTATTTGATGATCATGTATTGATCATGTTCATAACATGACCCCAACTGCATGAACATAAATGCAATTGTTAAGTATTTTCTGGCTTAGGGTTAGGGTTAGGGTTTCGGGCACTGTGGAAACCTTCTTATACAAGGATGTTTGTTCCGTATCGTGATTTTAAAATTGTAGGAGCTACTACTGTTATTTATCTACAACTCTGAGAATTGTTTGCTCAAATGGCAGTGGGATGGTCATGTTGCAAGAATGGCAGACAGCCGATGGACGTCGCAACTCACGACATGGATCCCCAAAAATCACATGCGCAACCGAGGCCGGTAAAATATTAGATGGAGAGACGAAGTGGACAAATTCAGAAAGTACTAGCTCGGCGACGCCCATGATAGAGAAGTGCGGCGAATCCTGGAGGAGGTCTATATCTGACGACGGACGTTGGAAGAATGATGATGATGATGATGATGATGATGATGATGATGATGAAACGTATTAACTTTATATTGAATTGATAATTCAGTTGAATTTCTCTCTGAGTTTTATTGCCTCTTAATAGGAGCACATATAATCATGGAAAACTAAAAAAAAAAGGGGGATAGATTGCTTGCCTCCGCAAATGTCATTGTGACTAGAAACTGAACAAATATCCTACAGATCCCAGACAATGCCGTGACAAAAGTTTGTAATAATTATTTATTAGAGACTTGCCGTCAGTAGTCTGGAAAAAAAAAAAAACGAGAATGCAGTTTATCATATCTGTTAATGATGACAGCTGAAGAATTTCTATTGTCAACTAAATCGCAAAAGAATACTTGATTTATCTCAAAATCAAGTCAATTGTTTATTGGATTTTGGCCTATACATCGACAAAATGTCATTGAAAATAATTCAAAACGTTTGAGGATATTGTGTGGACAAACAGACAAACCAACAGATACACAAACATGGACGAATACATGTTTCTGTTGACAATCTGGTCCGTAGTAATTGTATGTATGTTTAGAATTTTCAACTATATGAAATTCTGCTTCTGCTTGTAAATTTTTATATTTACTATTTTTATTTCCATTTTCAGCAACTCAAGAATTGGAAAATGTTTTCAAGATGATTCGCCGTCGCAAACGCAGTCTTTCCTCTTTTTACGTCCAATTCCTTCACGACAAAAGAGAATCAACCACACCCTATTATTCTGCCAGGATGTAAGGGCCCTCGTCCCTTCTCGGATAATCGCTCCTCCTCTCAACCAGTCAGTGTAACGGAAAACTATGACGTCACAACAGGATGACTAGCCAGTTTTTTTTCACCCAGTCAACGTTTCTCTCTAAACCAATGGGACAAGAAATATTTAATTATTTGCGATTTTCCTTTTGAGCTTCTCTTCCAAGACTTTTGTAAAAACAATTTTTTTTTCCAATGTGCACCGAAAGTGAATTCTGAATCTGTTTTCTATTCTTTAGTTTCGTGCAGATTTATTCCCTCATTTGCAAACATGGAGACAAGAAAGAATATAACATTAGGATACTTTCTGATTTTGTTCTAAGTTCGGAGTAAATCCGTCAATCAATCTTTTTGCTTTTTCATAACAGATAATTGCATCATCTATGCTGCATTAATTCATCAGAGAACAAAATGTTGGTCAGTGCAAATATTTTTTCAGCCATTGATTATCTTTGTTATAAGTCCTAGGTTTAACAAATGATTTTCACTTCCTAGCTGGAATAGAATATTCTAATTTGCTCAAAGATGACTCGCGTGATGCACAAATCTGTACAAACCTTTTTATTAGTTTCCCTTTCTACTTTAGTGTGTCAAGCTCAAGTATATGATTCAATGCATTCCAATGTATATAGTGCGTTTACACCTTTCAAGTAACCTTTGTCTCAGGCTCAATTTTTCAAGCAACCATTTTCTCAAGGTTTGAAGTCAGACTAAAAAATACTTAAAGCAAAAATCTTAAAAATGAATACAAAATCCAATCACATCCCTGAAAAAAAAACATTTCCCTTGACTTCTTCAACTTTTTGTTTATTTTGTTGGCATGGCGTTGGGATCACCCCTAAATGTCAAGATAGAAAAGTTTAGCTTTTATTTTCTATGAATGCATTTTACATTAATATAGTTGTTTTCTACAAAAACTGCACTCCACCTTTTGATCTCTTCTGAGTTTTTCGAATGTGTGGACAAATTGACCGAATAGATAAATCATTTCTGAGTTCTTGTTCAAGTAAATGTGGAAAACACATTGAATGCGATATCAAACATTGATATGTTAAATTTGACTCCCTAAAACCAATTCCTGCGGGCAACAAGAACTTTGATCCAGAATTCGGCTCGTTGACCAAGTCATCATTTACGAGTACATAAAAGTTTTTTAATTATCTTTAACTTCACAAATGGAAATATAAATTACACCAAAACTGATAAAATACTGAAAAGCCATTTACTTGCCACCTCATTGGTTGTTATTCATAAGAAACAAAGGTTTTCTAAGTGAACACATTCAAAGTTTTCTAACATTTTCATTGCTACTCGTTTTCTTTTACTCATTTGTCTGAGATCAAGACATCCATTTTTTCAAGATATAGATAATCAAATTTTCTCTTCCATTCCAAAATAAAACGTTCAAGATTATCAAAAAATCTCAATTTGTCTCCTTCCATAAGACCTAGTTTACTTTTTATTTATTTTTCGTCTGGCTAAATTGTTTGTTTTTGTTTTTGTTTTGTTTTTGTTTTTTTGTGGGTGTCTGAAGATCACTGACGATTTCTGTAAATAAATTGTTTTTCCTAATTTTTTGAATTCTAAATTCAATCACGTTCTTACGTTTAATAATTTTCAACTCAAATGTTGTTCGCTAACAAATTTCAAAGAGCGTTCTAATATAAACTCTACGCTCTTATCATTTCTCTCAAAACTGCGTAGTCATGAATTGTTGCCAGCTGAAATCATGAATATCAATCAAGTAAATTAGAATAATTGTGATAATCTAAAAAGATGGCTTTCACTATTGCTTTTTTTATATTTTGTTTTTCGATGTATGGACAGAGGATTTTTCTTTTTTAACTTTTTTTTGTCACTTTTCCGTTCGTCACTTTTGGTTTTAAAAGGGATTTGTTGTAATAAAAATTTCATTTTTACACTCGTTTTGAATTATTTTTCATTTTTCTGGTTTTATGATTTTATGGCATATAGGGAATCCTCCACCATTTCAACGGGGAAGTTCAGGGAGAAAAACACATTCTCTTAATTTTCTCTGGTTCATTACCCAATATTTAAAAACTCTGTCTGTTAGACAACAGGGATTAGGTTGACATATTAAGTCATGATTTGAAAAAAAGGTGGATTTTATATGCCATTAAATCAATGCCAAAAGTCACTGAAATATATGAAATTCTTGATGTATTGATTTGTTTTTATTTTATTTTCTCATACTAACTCTCTCTCTCTCTCTCTGTCTCTCTCTCTGTCTCTGTCTCTCTCTCTGTCTCTGTCTGTCTGTCTGTCTGTCTGTCTGTCTGTCTCTCTCTCTCTCTCTCTCTCTGCATGTTAGACACCCCCATAATCTACATGATAGTATTTCACACTGATCGCCATCACGAGTCATTACTATAAGCATTGTCGGTTGCTTGGGAGTTAATTGGGGTGAAAGGTGTCTGATCCATCCTTCCGGTTCCACTAAAATAACACTTCCGGCCACACATTGCTGACCAACCTTCTGCTATGTATCCGTTTATATCAAGTGTTGTACTTTGTCCTGTCAACTAAATTCGCACCTTTCATCATTCAAAAAGATATCTCCCCTAACAACTGCCATTTACCAATCAAAGACAACTACCCAGAGAAAACTTAATGCCAGGACTTCCAAGAAGGTCTTCACCTTCTCTCATCCAGAACTGTGACTCAGATTCATTTATCCTGTTATACTCATCCACGGACAGACAAACAATATCTAAAACATGGATGCAGAAATATTGAAAAACAATGCAAATTAATAAACATTCATTTATTGGTACAACATTTTCAAGGTCAAAAAGGAATAAAGTATTTCTTTTCGAAAGAAAAAATGTTCGACAGGCAATATATTGGGAGGTTTGTTAAGGCACCGAATCATTCGACTTCGAACAGGTGAAAAAGAAGTTGAGTGGTTTCAGATTCCTGACTGCAGGGCCAATCGAAGTGAGGAATATTGACTGCTTCAAGCATCAGACGGCACAGGAATGGTGATTGATTGATTGATTGTTATAATTTTCATCAATACGGAAGGATGGTCGACTAATTTCGTTGTTCCAGTGATTTTCATGTCTTTTTAATTGAACTGTTGGATGAACATTCCAATTCGTAGGAATTGAATAACTTCAAGTTCCATTTGCCAACTGCAATTACTCTGAGCAGATTTATTCCTCTACGCTGGTATTTTGACAATTGGGAGTTGAAGATAGACTGAAGAGAAAAAACAGGTGTTACATTTCAAAAATTTTTATTATCACATGGGCATATTTTGATGTATTATGATGATTGCCGTCACCTTCTACAAAAGACTTTGCACCGTTTGCAGAGAACACTGCATTCTGTTTAGCTGTTTGAGATTTAAAGGATGAAATGAGGAGAAAGGGCTATTGGGTTGTGTGTTTTTCGGTTATTTTGTGGGAGTGAAAAGGGGAGGTTTTTGTATCTGTGTCGGGTCGGTCCGAAATAAAAAATGTCAGTGGGGGGGGGGGGGTTCAGGGTAAAAATGGCCAGTTTTCAAGAATGTCTATATAGCTGTGGGCTTTTTTTTTTTTTTTGTAGATTAGGACATTAGAGTCTATCATCTAATGGATAGACGCTGATATATAGTGTGGTTAGAATTTAGGTGTATAGTTTCAATCCTTTCGGTTGATGGTTGGTGAGACTAAATCAGTGTGTGAATGTGTTGGCGTTTTCTTATTGGGATATGTGTGTACTCACTGTTTCTTTGAAGGTCCTGTTGTGCGTTAGCCGATTCTGTGAGTGCTTGAGGTTGTAATGTGTTGTTTTTATGTGATTCAGTTTCAATATTAATGCATTTAAAGGGCTTACCATCTGGAAATGTCCATACTTCTGGGATATCGTATTGCATTGAGATATAAGGGTTACTTTGGTACATCTGCTTATCGAGGAGTCGTGTATAATCTTGATGGTATGAGCTTTGTGAAAGTTGAAATTGTGGCTGTGTGAGTTTCTATGTTCAACGAGAGTGTTTGTCATTTCATCCAGTTTTAAGACTCTTTGATGATCATATATTCTTTTCTTGAGGAGTCTCAACGTCTCTTCGATGTAAGTCTTGTTGCAGTCCTAGCACGGTATTGTATAAATGCCAGCATCGGGTTTGGGGGTTCGTGTTGTGGTTTGTTTACCAAATCTCTGATGGTTGTAGAGGTGTTGGTGGTGATAAGTATTTTCAGCTTGTTCAGGTCGAAGCTGAGGTTGGTAGTGGTTGAGTTGATAAGTAACGTGATGCGTCTAAAGGAGAGTGTTGTTATTCCTTTTATTTTCTTTGGTTTTATTTCTGTAGATCATTCATGCTTTTCTTCTTGTGTTTTATATAAAGTGCGGTGTGTACTGGAATGAATAGAAGGATTGTTCGATGTATTTTTCTTTGTCATCAGAGGAATCGGGGCTACATATTCTGAGGGTCCTTAGGTAAAAACATATGATTAATCCTGACTTTATTTCTGGAGTGTAATGGGATTAAAAGTGTATGTGGTCGTTCAAGTTAATGTCTTTAGATTTCTTTAGTAGGATGTCAAAGAAAAGTAGTGAGTAATTGGATTTTTTTTCTTGTGTGAATTGGATAGAGGGATCTCCTGTGTTTAGTTTAGTTACAAGGTTATCTGAACTTCTCAATGGAATGAGTAGCTTTCGGTTAGGCTCGAACTCATGTCCCTCAAAGCTGTTCACTCATTACCAAAGAAAATAACAATGATTTACAGTACTTCATGTAATAAATATTAATAAATAATAAAATGATTAAATCTTTTTAATTCCTAAAAGATTTTTAATCACTGAAAATGGGACTAATAAGTGCAGTGAGACTGAGGGTTAGAGCCTAACCACATTAGGTAAACCGGTTCTCGTACGATCGCCGAGGGTAAGCAATGTTGAGCCTGTTTCGTATTTAGATAGGTGACCATCTCGGAATACAAACTATGAAACTTAGTTTGGATGGAATCTCCTACAGCCATGCTGATCTCCAAAGGTGTGACGCACTTTTCCCTTTCAAACCCTTCAACAAGATTGGAAAGGGGAGAGTGGACCTTGGACACAATACTTCCTCTATACTGTGCCAAGCCATAGCGGCTCAAGTCCTGCAGATGCGAAGACAGTCCACCAATTCTAACTGTTTACACCAAAAGTTCTTATTGCTGATACAACACTGACTCTTGGAGCACCAGAATTACGCAGCCAAGCCAGTCTGAGGGATCAGGGGGAGGGAGTCTCTGGTTTGCATTATAGTGCATGTAGTAGAGATTGATCTCAAATTAAAAAGGTTAACAGGACCGCCACGGGAATCTCCCAACAGGATCTACGCTTGCTCAAAGCACTTGGTAATATGACTGTAGGTGCACTAGATGCTCCATCCTCACAGCCTTGTGTTGAAAATAGGTTAAGCTTTGTAACGGAATACCCTGAATAGTGATGTTTAAATTAGTCCCGGTTTTGATGTAGTACGTTTACGGTATTGCAATACGAATTTATGTTATTAAGTATAGCTTGAAAAAAACATCGTTTGATCCTCATTTTTCGCGTTCATGACTTGTGCCAAAATTAAGCTAAACTGAGTAAAGTTTGTCACCCATCAAAGTACTAATCGGGCTCGATGTTGTTAAGCTTCGGTTTTCGTACAATAACTGATGCATCCAACACGATTTGGCGGTAAGCCTATCTTGAAAAAATATAGCTTGTAATGTTGTTATTCGATTGCCGTGAGAGATTTCAGAAAATCTGTCATTCTTGTCTTCTATCATTCTTAGTGTTTCTCATTTCGTTATCCCCTTTGGGCACTCCACCGTAAGGTAATGGTTAACAAGCTAGTTTCTTATAACAACTTTCACGATCCTGCCTTGTGCCAAAGCTAAGCTAAACTAAACTAAGCTAAACTTAGTCAATAGAACATCTCGCCATCGTGTAACAAGCTAGTCTCATTTATCAATTGCCACCGTGTAATGAGTTTGATTTTCATTAGATGCCCCATACTTATAGCCTTATGCACACTTTGCGCTACGTATAGTAAGTAGCTATTCCGTTACCTTTTTTTCCTTCATTTATATTTGAAAAATTATTTCTTTTTAATTTGTGCCGAAATTACATTCTGAATCTATTTCCCGTTCTTCAGTTTTGTGCAGATTCATGTGCCGCTTCATCTGTGAATTAATGCAGAATCAAAGGGAATTCTCCCTAAAAAAACAAGCGACAATTGTTACCGCTTGCGAGAAGTTCTCATCTTGACTCCTAACCTCATTGCCGAAGGTTCTAAATCCATAGCTCTTTTTAATTTGGGCAGATGAACTTATTTAATGTATATGGCCAAGAATGCATCAATCGTTCTACTTATTTATTTCACTGATATTTGCCAAGAACTTTACATTTGATCTCTTAACATAATAATCCAACTTCACCAGTTTTTTTACTGTATTTGATAAATCTCCCCATTTATTGGCCAGATAAAAACTTCTCGTGAATGACAATCATGAAAGAAAAAAACAAATCATATTCAAAGCTTCTAATGATTCACAACATTTTCATCGCAGCCCAATTTCCGCTCTTTTTTGTCAGATATTTGTTGCATAATGTTCCTTTTAGGTCCTTTCAGATTCGTTATCCAAAGTAAATGCCGTGGTTTACTTTCTACAGCTTTGCATTTTTGAAGCTACGCTGTGATTGTATGCAATGATGATAAATAGTTGCATGAGAATTAAGAATCATTATTTAGAATACTTCATACAATAAATAATGATAAAATGATTGTATCTTTTCAATTCATATAAGGTTTCTCATCACTGGAAATAAGACTAATGAGTGTTGTAAGATTAAGTGTTGCAGCCAAATCGTGTAAGATACATCGACTCTTGGACGATCACAGAGATCAAGCAGCGTTGAACCCCTTCAGAATCTAAAAGGCTGATCTCCAAACGATTTGAGCACTTATTTCCTTTCGACACTTCTAGCATGGAAACAACACTTCCTCCTGACTAAGAACCCAGCCATAGCAGCTCAAATCCTGAAGCTGCTGAAACTCTCTACCAATTCTTCTAATCACATCAAAATTTCTCTCTGCCTCTATAACCCTGACTCTAAAAGCTTCAACATTATTCTCATAATCTTCGCTATCTTTTGCACTTTATCCATCTCTTGTCACCCACACTCAGACCAGTAACCAGGATCAAGAGGAGGGTGCCTTTAGCTTACATTATAGTGTGCAGTGTAAAGATGGGTCTCCTCTTTAGGACGATTTACAGAATTGCCACGAAAGGCACTCAAGATGATCTGCAGCTTCTCACAGCACCTGATATACCCAGTTGGTCACACATGGCTTAACTTCTGTGAACGCACGGGAACCGACGTATCCAATGCGATTTAGCTGTAGAATCCATCAGAAAATGCAAATGGCAAAGGGCTGGTCGTGTTGCAAGAATTTCAGACGACCGATTGACATCGAGACTCCTAACGTGGATCCCCAGATATCGTATGCAGAACTGTGACCGCAAAAGATACGATAGTGTGACGAACTAAATAAGTACAGAAAGTACTGGCTTTGTGCTACCCATAATAGAGAGGTTGGGTGAATCCTGGGGACAGTCTGTGTCCAACTACGGACCAATATAATGATGATGATGATGATGATGATGATGGTTTGTATTATGGTTCTTCGATTGTCATGAAAGATTCCAGAAATTCTGTCATTCTTGTCTTCCACCATTCTTAATGTTTCTTATTTCATCATTCCCTTCGGGTACAACGCCGTATAGTCCACAGGCTTAACTGACCAATCATGCACATGGGGAAACTAACACCAAACTTTCTTCGAATATAGATATAAGCCTCCTGGACCTTTTAAGCTATGGAACCACCTTGATCATGACATCTGGTGGCCAGTGTTGCCCCCTGGTGGTGCTGACCTGACATTTTATTATACTTGAATGGCCATATCTTCTATTCTAATCAATATTTTTACACTCTGATATCAGATTTGCATCCAGAGAAATGTTCTACTATCTGAAATAAAGTATAACACATTTTGTGATCAATAAATCCGCCAGAATGAGGCTTCAAGAATGTCAAAAAAGCTTTTTATCTAAAAATTGAAAAAATTCCAGAAGGGGACTAGTGGAGTACTAATGCCAATTTTCAAGTCTGTTGACAAAACGATATTGCCAGAAGCGCTGGATCAGAAAAACGAACAAGCAAACGCATAAACATACGCACATGAGAAAAAGGGTAGAATCCTCCGCTAGCTATGATGGCTACGGTCGTTCAATTTTTATTGCTAGTCAATAAGTGATGATAATTTCAACACTAAAACATTTATTACTATTGCAGGGTGTGTGCAAAGATCAGACTATTAGATGCAGAATTAAGTTCATATGTAAATACTCACGAGAAAACCTTCAGTGCACATCCCTATATAAATGTACCTACGATAAAACAGTTATATAATACCATGTCTTAGATTACCAAGTACTTATACGTGTTCTAATAACTGTCATAGATGAATTGAGTGTGTGTGTGTGTGTGTGTGTGTGTGCTTGTACATCAGTAGGAAATAATATAACAAATCAAAGCTACAAATTTTTACAATACACTGATCCGATATTTTCATTTTAGATACATTTTCAGTTGATATTCAAACATGATTATAGTCTGTATCATCACCTTGATATACTGGACAGAAATGTATTATTACCAATAACTATCTACAAAATATGTGTTACTTGGAAATTCTAGAATTTCATACAAATTTTTCTTCTTCTATAGTTTGATTTTTTGTAATATAACTGTAACAGAAATGACCAGAGGCTGATCTCGAGGGAGTTCCATCAGTTAACATATTCAGGACATCCATATCTTTATGTACATCAGGGATTCGTTTAGCTTCATAGACTTTCATTTTTGAATATTTCGTTGTTCCTTCTATACTTTCATTTTAGATGCACTTTGGTGATGATGGAGTAAGCGTGCTGATCTTTAAAATTCGACTACTTCTTCAAATTCAACAAAATGCAGATTTTTTTCATTCTAAGGATGGCTTGTATGATACTTCTCAAAAACGATTTAAGAATCATTAAATGTACACCAAATATTTTGTGTTTTCCATTATTTGAAGGATAATCAGCAAGAAATAATTTGGGCTTTTAGTAATGTTTTGCCAAAAGAAGCCGTTGAAGTTTTCTGTCTGAGACATAAAAAAACTAATATGCATTTGATTTCGTAAATATTGCTACAAAGGGTTTCTCGACGGTTTTTATTGTATCAGGTGTTTTCTATAACATACTAAAAGTATATCACAGTCTGACCACTAGAAAGGTATAATTTTCAAAATGACTGCAAAATTCTTCACATGCAAATCGCTCATAATTTACCTTGGACAAGTTTTATAATGTATATTTCTTGGTGTATGGAGTGTGCTTAATAACACCACAGTCTGACCACTGGAAAGGTAAAAAAATTTTAGATGGAGTCCAAGATGGCCACAAAATCTCTAAAATATTTATTACTCCTTCATTATTCATCCTAGACAAATAATTATCATACATAACCCCTTGTTTTGGATGTGTAGGAACCTAGTTTGCATGTTTAAATTGAATTTTAGAGATGACAATGACAAAGTTATCACAAATTGCATATTTATATTTATAATATTTCATGAAAATACATTTGGTCTGCTCCATATTTAATTATAGTCAATGTCTCGCTCTTCGTACGTCAACATGGTCCACAAGCAGACGTACATGGCAGTCCATACCCTCAACAAATTCATTGAGGAGATCGGCAGTTTTAGCGGCAGTGGTTTTCCTGATCATAACTGACGCGAACCGATTGTCCTCCAGGTTCCATTCACAATAAAGCAAGGATGTTTAGTCAAGACTCGGTAGGAAGACGACGATCTGGGATGATAAATGAATCAGCGAAAACGGTTTGCTTGCTAAAAAGAGGCAAGTGAATCAATACTCTTTCCACGAAACATAACTGCTATCACCTTGCTTCAAAGGTCTTCGATGAGATTGTTTGCTTGAATGTATGATCGAGTCATCATTTTGAACTTCCTAGAACGCTGACCTCTTACTCACAATGTAAACGTGTGAAGTTGTATCGCAACCTGTAAGCGTGAATTGAATAACATAATAAACTCTTTCTCGGGGTTGGGTCTAGAGAAAAGGGCTTGCAAGTGGAAAGTTTTTCCTGGAACTTTTCAAGGGTGATTTCGTTTCATATTTGCTTCTATTGATTATCAGCGTTGCCAGCTGATTGTGTCGGTGACGTTATTGAATTCCTGTATGGCAGACGTGTGTGATGGGTGTCGATATGTCAGATGTGATGGGTGTCGATATGGGACACTGCTGCTGCAATGAATCATATTGAAACCCATGGAAATTTTTGTCATACACGTCAGGATGTGTTTTTGAGTTGGCGCAAAAAATATCTACATATCAGATAACTTTAGTGCACAGCAGAGGCAAATTTTGGTGATCAGTCCAACATTTCAACATATCAGACACAGTCAGGTGATCAAGACATCTGTTCATCAGCAGATGTCCACGGAGGGTTTTTTCACTGATTTTCCTGTCATCTTTTGCTGAGTGTCCCAAGGGAACAAATCAATCATAGGCAAGAACAAATTGATGATTGGTCCTGGCAATGTAAATCCTGATGAATGATATACATACTTCTCTGCGACCCAGGAGTTTCCTATTCGATTTTTAATGAGAACTCACAGAGTTGATCAATTTTCCAATCATCCAATTAACCAATACCGGGAGCTATTCAAGCACATTGGTTTGGCTCACATGTTGCGAAACGATGTCCAATGATAGGAATTTTACTTTGGATAAGAAATATCCAGATCCTTAACCTCTCTCTCTCTCTCTCTCTCTCTCTCTCTCTCTCTCTGTCTCTGTCTCTCTCTATCTATCTATCTATCTATCTATCTCTCATCTTTCTTCTTCTTTCTCCCATGTTGTTGATAGTAAGAATGTTGTGGTCAGCATTGTCCCCGGTGTAAAGAAGAGTCATACGTAGCAAATCAATGTCATCCGCTAACATCTTGAACAACTGGATCTACTGCTTTCTTTTCAAAATGCAAAATCACTTTATAACAATCCCATTCCACGAGGAATAACGACCGATATAAATTCCTGCTCTGCAGGGCCAACTTGTGAGGAAGCTATTATGAAAGCCAGGACGATTGCATATCCTGTAACTGCAACTTTTCCTATTGTATCCTTATCCACGGAAAGACCATTCAAAAATACCCACAGTGCTGTGTGTCAGAAACAAAGGACAACCCAGCTTGACCAACTTTTTATTCGGATTGGGATTTGTGAGGGACGTCACATTGGCCGATATCACTTTCAATTTCATACTGCTGTTACAATGATCGTCTATCCCTGTGATTCTTCGTCCCTTCTTTTTGGGGTGTAGAAATGAGATCTCAGTATTTGTGATACCTTTTCCGTGAGAGTCACAAAATGATTATTGTACTGTTCTTTCAATTCTCACTTTAGATATTGATTTTCAAATGTTACCGAATCAGTATTAATCAGAAAATCCTTCATTTTATCTCGTAATGCAATAATTTCACTATTGTTTAGATGTGCTAATTGGATTCCTTGATAACCAAAATACGAGAATAAGCAATAAAATTACTTGTCTGACATGATCAAAGAACAAGTGATAAGCATTTACGCCATTCTGACGCAATCTTGAAAGTTATACCTTTCTAGTGGAAAAACTGTAGAAACCTTTCGATGTATCATTAAGGATAACATATACTAAAACAATCCTTGGAAACACTTGTTTAAGACGAATGAAGAATGATGGGCATTTTAACGATTAGGCTGGTATCTTGAAATGATACTTTTGCAGTGGTCAGAATTTTATCATGTCACGAAGCAAAACTGATACTACAAAAAAACGATGAGAAACTTTTTGTTGCTATTTGTGGACAGGGTTATTCTCATAAATGAAGCTGACTAATTTAGCGGCCATCTTGGACGCCAACTGAAAAATTATACCTTTTTAGTGTTCAAACTTCGTTGTACATATATCTTATCAAGTGCACCTGAGACTACAAAACGTCGTCGAGAAAACATGTCTAAGGTGGAAGATAAAGGGGTAAAAGTAAGTATTTTAAGTATTTTGAAAATTATACCATTGGTAAGACTGTGCTTTTAGTATTTCTTGAGCGTATCTGGCATAACAAAAATCATTGAGAAACCTTTGATAGTAATTTTTGGGTGTAAGAAAGATCTTTGTTCATAAAGGCACCTTATTACGAGCTGCATCTCTTAATATAGTTGAGCTGAGTAGGTGGCGTGACTAAGCAAACTGTCTGGGTTTTCCTTTTTTTTTTTTTTGGATAGGGTAAAAAGTTTGATTTTATTTTCAGTTATCTTTTTTTCTCTTTCCTTCTCTCTATTCTATCTTTTTCTTTCTTTTTTTCTCTCCCTCTTTTATCTTTCTCTTTTTCTCCTCCTTTTCTCTTTTTTTCTTTCTTTATCTTCCTGTCTTTCTCTTACTCTTTAATCTTTTTCTTTCTCTTCCCCTGTCTATCTATCTTTTATTATCTTTCTTACTCTTCTATGTTCCTCTCCTTCCCTCCCTTTCCCTCTTTTTCTTTTATATTTCTTTATTTTCCACTCTTTTCACTTTTTCTTTTCCTCTTGTTCGCTGTCTTGTCATTCTCTTTTTTTCTTTTTTTCTCTCAATTTTTCCTCCCTTTCTCTATCTCTCTATCATATTTCTTTTTCTTTCACTCCCTCTTTTATCTTCCTCTTTCTGTTTGCCTTTCCCTCTCTAATTGTTATGCTCACTATTGGCATATGTTTTGCCTTACGTCCTTTCTATCGTTTCATTTGAAAACGATTTTTCCAGTCTCTTTGGGCGACATGAAAACCAATATGAACATGGACACACACGCATCCGCAGGCAAACATGATTTCAAATTAGTTTCCTATTTCCCCACAGTTCTTCTACTCTCTCTCTCTCTCTCTCTCTCTCTCTCTCTCTCTCTCTCTCTCTGTAACATCCTACCATCCCCTTCTCTCAGTGGTATCGACAAATGTTCTCTCTCTCTCTCTCTGTAACCACCTACCATCCTCTTCTCTTTATGACATCGACAAATACTCTCTCTCTCTCTCACTCTCTCTCTCACACACACTCTCTCTCTCTCTCTCTCTCTCTCTCTCTCTCTGAGTAGCCACCTACCAACACACCGTCTTCTGTTGGGACAACCTCTTTTATTTGCCCAGTTCCAGCTTCTGGTTATAAAAGCAGACGATAAACCGTTCTGTTCAGTCATCAACTGATTCCTCTCCTTACCAACATCTTGACGTCTTCTCTCCTCTCGACCAGGAACAAATCTTCTCCAAAAAACCACCAAAAGATTCACTCTCATCACTTGTAAGTTTTTCTCATTCCAATAATCAACTTTCTCTTCTTGCGTGGATTTTATGTCCGCTTTTTTAGTGATCACTTCGCAACAGAAAATTATCTTAACCACTGACCACCCCTACTTTTTTTAATTGATTTCCCTAAACACATCGTGCTGCCAAAAGACGTTGGTAGCTCCACGGTTTCTATTGGGTGACTAACTAGGTCTGTTTCTGTTTTTCTTGTGCGGGGTAGACAAGCCGTTGACAGCACAGAGAATCGACTTGACGAACAAATCGAGACAATTTGCATCCACTTTGCACTAATGTCCTTGAGAAAGGCATGAATCTTCCTCTTTCCCCCCCCCCCCAGGTAAAATAGCGCATGGTGCAGTGACGCCACTTTGAGGTCTTGTCGCCTCAAAATCTATTTCACACATTACAAATCGGAACCGAAACGCAGAAACTCGTGATATGAGGAGCCAATTTTTTGTTAATCCAGTGCAGGGTGGCTTAGCGGTTAACGGCACTGAGAATCGTCTCGACAAACCAAGCAAGACAGTTTGTATCCACTTTTCACTAATGTCTTTGAGAAAGGCATGAATCCTCCTCTATTTCCCCATGGATAAAAGGGGGTTCCGGGGTGGCTGAAGTTGTTCCCAATATAAGAGTATTAACTAATCCAGAAAATTTTACTCACTTGATGCAATCAAGTCGGGTGTCGAGCCTGGTCAGTAACCAGATAGGTAACCACTTGGGAATACTAGGTGCTGTAAGCAAGAATGGTGAAACGAGTGACGCCACTTCGGGGGCCTGTCACCTCAGAATCCATTTCACATATAACAAGCCAAGAGAAACCTGTATTTTGGGAAGCCCGGGCAAGGATAGGAGATGCTGTAGCCAGTGTAAGGGCACCAGCAAGCTTTTCAGATTTTCCGTCTTCATCTACGATTTTTCCATTTGCAATGGTTTGTGCATAAATTTAAGACGATAAAATGAATGCGTTTCCATCAACCGTTCGACCTGTGTTAAATTACATTGCAAAAAAGATTCATCAGGTGTATTAAAAGTGATTGTTGTAACAATAATTGTATTGGGGAGTAGAATCTTTGGTTTAAAATTGTGCGGTGGCACCAGGGGCGTGGCTAAAGTAAGGGACCGAAGGGGCTTGGCTCCTTTAACACACCCACCAACATATATTTTCTTCTTGTCTTTTGAATATCATGCTATTTACTATTAGTAATATTCCACAGCTTTATTTTGCAAACTAAATTGTTACTGGCAAATTGCGTTGGACTCACCAGTTCTCGTATGATCACCGAAGTTGACCAATGTCGAAGCTGGTCTATACTTAGATTGGTGGGCGTCTTTTCTTCAAAGCTTTTGAAAATAAATGCTTTTGTTCGTCTGATGGTACTAAAGGCGTAGCAAAAGCTCCTTTTTTTTAGGTAGGGGGAATTTAGGAACCTAAGGCGCTTGGCTCAACAAGCACCCCAGTTTTCTTCTTGGCTTTTGAGCATCACACTATTCATTATTCGTGATATTCCAAATCTTTAATTCGCCAACATCTCGTTTATCGTTACGACCAAACCGCGTTAGACACACTAATTCTCGTGTAATCATTGAAATTGAGAAGTGCCGAGCCTGGTCTGTACCTGAATGGGCGACCGTCTTCCCCTCTTTTAGTTTGTGAACAATATCTCATCTGACCTGATCTTAACCAAATCGCTTCAGTTTAGGTGAAATTTTGTTAACAAGCTTTACTTACAAGACATTGGAAATAAGAACTTTGTGGGCCCCAAGTTCATTTTCTCGTACTTTAAACTATTCTCAATGTCTTAGGGGACATAGAATGGATACGTCAGTTTTTAAAAATCAGTCTTGAATGTAACTACAAAAAAGTGACAGTAGTATCAAAACCAGGTCCAGAACACCCTATCCCAGTTATAAGTAGAAAGTGCAATAAATAGAAATTGCAGGGCTTGAGTTTTTTGGGGTTTTTTTCAAAATCTCCAAGTTGATTTTTCGATCGCTCTATAAGACTCATCATCACAGGAAAGCGCGATGTTTTGCATCCTTCTGAGATCAGTTACACTTAATCTTTTAGTTTTTAGTTCAATATTTTCTGTTGGAATAAGCAATATGTATTTAATGCAATTCATCAAATTTTCAGTCGATAATTATTACAGATAAGAAAAACATTATCTGATTTCTTTATGAAACGAATAGGATTCATCACAAAAAATACAGCAAAAATTTTGTCTCTAAATCTCTGGAAGAGTCAGTTCTTTTTTAATCCCAAGAACTTTCATTACTTCCCATTTTTGTGTGTTGTTGTTCCATCCCACCTTTTAACGAGAAACCATTGGAAAATATATTGTGTTCGTTTTTATAGTTGAACTTATATAAGTGAATGCTCGTGTACAGTACGAGTGTTAAAAAGCAAAACTTTTAATCAAAAATTGGTGGTAGACCTATGCACGAGTAATAATTTTGTAAGGTTGTAAGATTTGCTTATTCAACTTTGTTTGTTTTCAGGTTCTAAAAATGTCTCGTCAATTTGTGATTCTCGTTTTGGCTACCTGTTGCATCATGGAAGCAGTTCTCTCCGCTGCTGCTCCTCCTCTCCAACTGGACTCCCACTCTATGCTCATGACCCTCGGGGACTTGGAAAAACTAAACAAAGGTAAGCATCATTAATTGGATTTCTGTCAAAGTAATGGTTTTGTGGTAGCTTAGCGGGCTAGTCGGGAAGGGATGATATGTTTCCGAATTGGATTCAGATATCCAAAACACCGTAATTCAGTGATTCCCACAGTGTGCACCGAGATACACTTGAGAGCTACTACAGCTATCTTCCAGCGGCACTGCAAGACATAGTTGATGCATAACTATAGGAAGTGACATCAAACTAGCTATTTCCAACTCACTCACTTTGTCTATTAAATAACCGCGTATAATCTACTGCAGATTCTTGGCGATTTGCATTAATTAAGATCTAATTTACGGAATTGCAGTGGGATCAAACAAATGATTTAATCTTTAGATTTTAATGAATATTAAGTTTATTCCTAAGTAACCAAACCATATGAACGTGAATGCAATTGTTAAATATTTTCTGTCTTGGAGAAAATTCTTGTACAAGGATATCTGCTCCGGTCGTGGTTTGAAAAGCTGCTGTTGTTCCATTCCAACTCAGTGAATTCTTAGCTATTCAACGTATGAACTTCATATTGAATCACTGTCCCACCACAGCAATATGTGACACAAGGTCGGACTTAACGTGGGAAGAAATAGTAGTCAACTCCCCAAGAAATGGCTCCAGCCGACGCAGTTACCGTTGAAAAGACAACGTCACCTGCGAAAGCTGGGCCGAGTAATAATGGGAGAGCCTAAGGACGAGTCCAAAGGCCTCCCGATGCGCTTAGCGTACGCAGCCTCAGTGTAACCTCATTGGCCAACGTTTGCACCGGCGCATTCGGTCTTTGATGTCAACTTCCACACAATCTCCGGCCCACTCAACGGGCAAGTGTCAGTACCGACTCCTCGTGGAACAGATACTATACTTTAATCCCGAAGACAGGGCCAGAAAAGGTTAAAAGTGTGACTTTATATTGAATGATTAATTGAGTTAGATTTCTCTTCGTGTCTCATAACCTCTTTATTACGTCACAGACTATCATGAAAGTCTCAAAAAAACTCTTTCTAAGTGAACAGAAAAGCACCCAGAGAGCGCATACCTCTGCCAATACCATTGTGGCTGGAATCTGAACAATCAACTTTCAGATCCAAGACTATGCCGCGACAAAAGCTTGTAATAATTATTTATCAGTAAAAATGTCATAAGTAGTCTCAAAAGCAACTGCTATGAAGTTTATCATATGAATTAATGATGGAAGCATAATAATTTGCAATGTTAACTAAATCTCAAATGAATCCTGGATCCATCTCAAAATCTGATCAATTGTTTATTGGCCTTTGGCCTATCCATCGACAAAATGTCATTGAAAATATCTCAGATCTTTTGAGGATATTGTGTGGACGAACGGACAAACCAACAGACACACAAACATGGGCGAATACATATTTCTGTTGACAATCTGGTCTGTAGTAATTGTATGCATGATTACAATATATTCTAAAATATTAAGCTACATGAAATTCTGCTTACGTTTTCAGATTTTCTATTTACTGTTTTTATTTCCATTTTCAGCGACTCATGAATTGGAAAATGTTTTTAAGATGATTCGCCGTCGCAAACGCAGCCTTTCCTCTTTTTACGTCCAATTCCTTCACGACAAAAGAGAATCAACCACACCTTATTATTCTGCCAGGATGTAAATGATTTTACACCCTCTCAAATAATCGCTCCTCCTCTCAGTCAATCAATATGACAGAAAACTATGAAGTCACAATAGGATAACTGGCCAGTCTCTTTCAATCAATCAACGTTTCTCTCCAAACAAATGGGACAAGAAATATTTAATTATTTGCGATTTTCCTTTTGAGTTTCTCTTCCAAGACTTTTGTAAAAACAATTCTTTTCTTTTTGATTTTTGCCAAATTGCATCCTGGATCTGTTCCCCGCCCCCCAGTTTCTTGCAGATTTATTCCCCCATTTGCAAACGTGGAGACAAAGAAGAATTTAACATTAAGATACTTTCAGGTTGTTCAAGGTTTTGAGCAAATCCGTCAATTAATCTTTTTGCCTCTTCATAAGAAATAATTGCATCATCCACGCAGCGTTCACTTATCATAGAACAAAATGTTGGCTTATGGAAAGATCTTTTTAGTCATTGATTATCATTAGGTTATAAGTCCTAGGTTTAACAAATGATTTTCACTTTCTGGCTACAGAATATTCTAATATGTTCAACGATGACGCACGTGGTTTATGCATCTGTCTTCTACAAAAACCTTCTTTCTTTTTATTGAAGCTTATTAGATACGTTTCAATGTGTTATATATATATATATATATATATATATATATATATATATATATATATATATATATATATATATATATATATATACTTTAATTTGCTTTTGTCTTGAGCTTTAGTTGAGTTGGACTCGAATGGCAGACATTCTGTTATTTCCTATAGCAATTCAGTCAGTGTAAAAACAAAAACTAAAAATGAATACAAATCTAATGAAACTTCAAGTATCAAACCGTTTAAATGTGTTTGAATACGTATTTGTATGTTCAGACTTTTCAATTAAACTTTGTCTCAGGATTTTATTTTTCAAGTAGTCAAAAAAACATTTCCTTTGACTTATTCAATTTTGTTTTATTTCATTGGCATAACATTAGGTCCACGCCTAAAGATCAACACGCAAAAAGTTTAGCATATATTTTTCATTTCCTGATTTCTATCAATTTAGTTGTTTTCCACAATAAATGTATGTAGTCCACCTTTTGATCTCCTCTTACTTCCTCAAATATTTGGACAATTTGACAGAGTAAATAAATCATTCCTGTATTCTTGTAGAAGTGAAAATGTATAAGTAAATTTATACTTTCTAACGACGATTTTCTCTCTATGAAAATTAATGCAGGATTAAATAGAATCCTCTCGAAAGGACCATGCGACGATCTTTACTGCTTGCAGAAGATTCTAACCCTTACCCCATAGCTCAACCCTGGGAGTTCTAGATCTAGAAATACTTTTTGAAATTCTGAGTAGATGGATTCTTTCTTTGGCCACATTTGCATCAATTGCTTTATTTTTTATTTATATATTTGTTTGTTCAATTTATATAAACACAAGATAAATTCTGATATTTGCCAAGAACTTTACATTTCTGCTCTTAACGTAATAATCCAACATTACTAAGTTTTTACGTAAAGTATTTAATGATTTTCTCCATGTATTGGTCTGATGAAAACTCCTCGTGAATGACAATCATAAAAGGAAATACCCACATCATAATATCCAAAGCTTCAAAAAGTCCTCAATATTCTTATCGCCGTCTAATTTCCGTTCTCTTTTGTCGTATACTTAGATATTTCTAATTCTAAATCTTCAGAATTTAATTTGCATGTTGAGATGACATTAGTTTTGATTTGATTGGGTCACAAGCGTCTCAAATGAGAAATTCTCTCTCTTCTGTAGTTCACAACAATCATACATACACTTTTTCTTTGCTTACGTCTCATAATCTACACAATTATCTGAAAATACAGTGAATGTGATATCGAACATTGATTCGTTAAAATTTAACTCCTTAAAACCAATGTTTGCGGGCGATGGGAACTTTTATCCAGAATTTGGCTCGTTGGCCAAATTAACAATTACGAGTACATAAGGGTTATTTGAATAAATTTGAACTTTACAAATTAAAATATAACCAAAACTGATAAAATACCGAAAAGCCATTTTCTTGCTGTCTCTTTAGCTGTTATTCATAAGAAAGTTTTTCATGTGAAGACATTTGAACTTTCCATTCTCCACTTTTGTTTTCCTCGTTTCGTTCCATTTTGTCTATGATCTCTGAGACATTCCCTTTTTAGATATAAATCATTAAATTCTCTTCGTTTCCACTCCTGAAGAAAATGTTCAAAATTATCTAAAACTCAAAATTTGTTTCCTTTCATAAGATTCAGTTGTCTAATCCTTATTTATTTTTCTTTACACTAAATTGTTTTGAAAGACAGAGGTCACAGACAATTTCTGTTGAAACGTTCTTTCCTTATTCGATTAAATTCCCTTTGTTTAATGTCTTCACTTCAAGTGTAGTTCGCTCGAAACTTTCAGAGAGCGTTTTGATATAAACACCACACTTTTAACCTTTCTCTCAAAACTGCGCAAATAATAAATTATGACTCGTTGAAATTATGAATTACAAATCAAGTAAATTACAAAAATTGTGATAAACTAAAAGGTTGGCTTTCACTTTTGTTTTTTAATTTTTATGTTATTATGAAAAAACATTTTTTCTTCTTTTATTTATATTGCTCGTTATTTTTTGTTCGAAAAAGGATTTGTTATAATAAAAGTTTCATTTTTACATCCGTTTTGAATTTATTTTTCATTCTTCTGGTTTTTGTGATTTTATGGCATATAGGACCCCCGCCTTTATTTCAACCGGGAATATCAAGGAGAAAAAACACATTCCCCTAAATTTTCTCTAGTTTACCCCCCACGTTTTTAAGTTCTTCCACTAAACAACGAAGGTTACATTGTCCTTTTTAGCTATGTGTTGGAAAAAGGTTGATCTTACATGCCATCAAATCAGTGCATTAAGCTTTGTGATATATGAAATTCTTGATATATTGGTTTGTTTTTCTTCTCTTTTTTTCTCACATTCACATTGTGATTAGCTGAATTTTTCTCTCTCTCTCTCTCTCTCTCTCTCTCTCTCTCTCTCTCTCTCTCTCTCTCTCTCTCTCTCATCACGTCAGACACCCCATTTTTCTTCGAAAACTCCTTCATAATAACAGTCTACATAATGGCATTTCAAATTCCTCTCTTCCATCTTCACCACAACAAGAATTGAATGAAATTGATGCTGACCACCATTTTATATGTCGTTAAAATCTGCATTGTCGGTTTCCTGGGAGTTAACTGGGATCAAAGGTAACTAACTCATTTCTCCAATCTCACTGGAATGACCCATCTGGCCAATCGTTGATGAATATCCTACTGCTATGTATCCGTTTACATTAAATGTTGTTCTTTGTCCCTTCAACTGAATTTGCACCTTTCATCAATCAGAAAAGATTTCTCCCCTAACAGCTGCCTTTTACCAATCAGAGACTGCAACCCAAAAAAAACTTAATGCCAGGACCTTTCCAAAAAGGTCATCACCTTCTCTCATCCAGAACTGTGACCCGGATTCATTTATTCCTTCAAAGGACAACAAAACAATATCTCAAACTACAAGATCCCCAAATCATGTATGTATATATATTGAAAAACAATGCAAATTAATAAACATTCATTTATTGGTACAACATTTTCAATGTCAAAAAGGAATAAGGTATTTCTTTTCGAAAGAAAAAAATGGTCGACAGGCAATATATTGGGAGGTTTGTTAAGGCACCGAATCATTCGACTTCGAACAGGTGAAAAAGAAGTTGAGTGGTTTCAGATTCCTGACTGCAGGGCCAATCGAGGTGAGGAGTATTGACTGCTTCAAGCATCAGACGGCATAGGAATGGTGATTGATTGATTGATTGTTATAATTTTCATCAATACGGAAGGATGGTCGACTAATTTCGTTGTTCCAGTGATTTTCATGTCTTTTTAAGAGAAGTGTTGGATGAACATTCCAATTCATAGGAATTGAATAACTTCAAGTTCGATTTGCCAAATTCAATTTTCATGTACATCTTTTCCATTACGTTGGTAATTTGACAATAGGGAGGTGAAGATAAATTGAAAAGAAGAAAGAAATGTTACATCGCGAAAACCTTTATTACCCCGTGGGCGTGTTTTGAAGAATTTTGATGATTGCCACTACCTCTACCAAAAGACTTCGTACTGTTTGCAGAGAACACTTCATACTGTTTACGTGTTTAAGATTTGAGGAATGAAATGAAGAGACAGGGCTATTGGGTTGTCTGTTTTTGGTTGTTTCGTGGGAGTGGAAGGGGTGGGTGTTTTTATCTGTATCAGTGGGAATCAAGTTTGTCTGAAATAAGGAGGGTCAGGGAGAGGAAGTGTCAGGGTGAAAATGATCAGTTTTCAGAAATGTTTATATGGCTGTACTTTTTTTTTAGAATGGAAAAGCCATGTCTTGCATTTAATGGATGGGTGTTGACATTTTTCGAGTTGGTGGAAGTTCATTGTATTTTTAAATCTTTTTGGTTGATAGTGAGTGAGACTAAATTGGTGTGTCTACGTGTTGGCATTTTTTAGGGGCATGTGTGTACTCATACTGCTTCTTAAAAAGTATATTGTGTGTTAGCCGATTTCTTGTATGATAGTGTTGTAGTTTTCTCTCTTTATGTGATTCAGTTACAAGAATAATGCATTTAAAGGGTTTGCAATCTGGAAATGCCCATATTTCTGCGCTGTCGAATTGCTTTTGGATAGAAGTGCTGTTTTGGTACAACTGCGTGTTTTTGATGATATGGGCTTTGTAATAGCTAAAATTGCGATTGTGCACTTTCCTATGTTCATGAGAGCATTTGTTTTTCCATTTATTTTTCTATTTATTTTTTCATTTGTTTTTTTATTCCGCCCTGGGTCAAAACTAAGTCAAACTAAGCTAAACTTAATAGATAAATGACCTCGTCATGGTTTAACAAGCTAGTCAGTTACTACCGTGTGATAAGTTTGGTTCTCACCAGGTGCCATACACCTATAGCCTAAAGCCAACCCTGAGCTGCACATAGTAAATAGCTATTTCGTCACTTTTTCTCATTCTCCATTTATATGTTAAAATCAACTTTCTTATCTCACTGGGGTGCTTCGTCGAGGTGTGATAGTTAGCAAGTTAGGATCGCTGATTATTACTGCTGAGAAGTGGGTCTAATCGTCACTAAGTGTCCCATGGTTGTGGCCTTGTGCACAAACTAGGTTAAGCTAAGTACAGGGATACCTGTTTTTATTAGTTCCGGTTTTGATGTAGCACGATTACGGCATTGCTATACGAACTTATGTAACTAAGTATAGATTGAAAAAGAAGACACTGAATCATTATAAGACCTTGAACAGTGGTTTCAAAAAGTATGGACAATTTTAGAACGAATTAACACAAACTTTCTGTTCTCGGACAATCACATCAGGTTTTCTAACTTGAATCGGATTGTCTCTAGCACTTAGCTCCCTTAGCGACTGTCCATGTGTCCGATACCCTAAACCAACCCTTGTCTCTACGTGAAAATTCCTGCCTAGTACGTCTGCTGCCTTTTTTTTTTTTTGCAGAGTCGTCTTTCTATCGTCAACCACAGTTTCTGTTCATTCTTCACAAAAGTGATTTACGTATCATGAAATCGTTGTTAAATATTTTGTGCTTTGTGTTATTTGAATATCTTTCAAATAACACAAAGTAAGAGAATACTTTCAGCAATTACTGATGTCTTTTGCCAATAGAAAAGATTGAGAAAGTTTTCTGTTTGAGACATAAAAAAAACTTTAATTCCATTTATGATTTGACCCCGAAAAATTTCTACAAAAGGCTCCTCGACAGTTTTTGTTGTATCAATAATATACTAAAAGTATACCACTGTCTGACCACTGGGAAGGTATAATTTTCAAGATGGCATCTAGCATGTCCGCCAAATCATGTTTCCAATACACCTTCATTGTTCATCCTAGACCAGTAAGTTTAGTGCTTAACCACATATTTTGAGTATCTAGGGATTTAATTGTTACATTTAAATTGAAGCAAAGTAAATGCAATACCAAATTGATCATAATATTTACGTCTGAAAAATACATTTGATCTGCTCCAAATTCGATAATAGACAATGCCACTCTCTTTATTCTGCATAGGTTGATTATGCGGTTTCTCCCCATTTCATACATGACCCTGGGGCGTGCATGGTATTCTGTATCCTCTGCAATTACATCATGGAGTTCGGCAAGGCAGTTGTATAACTGCATTGGACCATCGGCAGCAACATTTTGGGGGTGGAGGTTTTCTTGATCATAACTGGCATAAACGGATTGTACCCTAGTTTCCATCCTCAACCCATCAGATACATGTCTCCCTCATTTTCAATCCATGATCTTATAATACACTCTTAAGCAATGGTACTTAGTCGAGGACTAGGTAGGGCATGTTGTAGGATAACGAATGACAGAGCGGAAAAGATTTGCGTCCTATAAAAACGTTATAGTGCAAAGAGGCAAGTGAATTAGTACACTTGCTACCAAACATAACTGCCATCTCCTTTTGCCGAAGGTCTCGTAAGATCCTGGAACATTAATATTTTGTTAACATCGTAAATGCACAATGTTGTATCACAGTGTGTAAAACTGTGAATAAATAGCAGCTGAAATGAATGCGAATAAACTGCTCTGTAGATTAGATCCGTAGAGAATGGCTTGCAGGAGGATAGTTTTTTCTTGGATCTTTCCCTGGTCAGACTGAGATCGTTTCATCCTTGCTTTTGATGATTCTCGTTGTTGTTCGCTGGTCATGTAGGTGATGTCACTCAATTCTTACATGGCATTATTGTACTCAGACGTGATGGCTCTGGGTCACAGTGCACGCATTTCTTCAGTCATTTCACTGCCATGAGCAAGCCTGCAATACTCATCAGTGCTTGCTCTTTAACGAAGTAATACGTATCAAGATGTCTAGTCTCTTGTCATCATATTGAAATATGTAGGTTCTTAATAGTTGCACTGTCCAGCGGTGGCAAATATTCGTAGACAGTCCAACACTTCAGCAGGGAAAGAGCTCTTAACACAGATTTTCTAGTCACCAATAATGTTTCTGAATCCTATGTCTTCCATCACCGTACGTACTGCACCAAATAAGGTTATGAATGTGTGAAAACATCCAAGAATCAAGACAGTTCTCCAGTGGTTAATCTGCACCGCATTCTGTGGTGCATTCGTGATGATTTCAACAGCTTTTCAATGCAGGGACTGATTGAATGTAATAATGGACGAAGCATGATGTTAGATAGCCTCCCCCCTCTTTCAAGAACTCTGCAAATTACTTTTCTTTCAAAAACCCAGACATTGGCCCCTATCTGGTCATCGAATCAGGAGGAGAACTTCTCTAAAAGTACTTGTTTTTGCAACCCAGGGATTTGACAGAACACATTAAATTGAGAAACTACAGGTGCCCGCACTTGGAAGCACGTAATTTTCAACTTCCTACAGTATTTCAAAAACATATTAACCCTTTACTTTTCAGTTGTAGATTAACCCTTTAATACAGATAACTCCTTTGGTAATAACCATAGTAATTTTTAGGACACGGGGGACTCCTGGTCCCCCAGTGTCACACTACAATAAACATTCGAAAAACTTATCTACAGTGTATAATGAAGGGGTAATGGGCGTTTTAAAGATTTGGAAGCCATCTTGCACACAATCTTCCATTTGATACCTTTCCAGTGGTCAGACAGTAGTAGACGTTTAGAATGTTATTGAACACACCTGATACGACAAAAACATTTTGTTGATTTGTTGGTTTTATTCCAGATTTTAAAATGTCTCATCAATTCGTGATTCTCATTTTGGCTACCTGCTTTATCATGGAAGGAGTACTCCCTATCCATGCAGCTTCACCTCTCCTCCCGGACACTAACTCTCTGCTAATGACCACAAGGGACATGGAAAAATTGAACAAAGGTGAGCATCTAGATTTTTGGTTGAAATCAAACAAGATTTACAATCAAAGAAGTGGCTTGGCAACTTGGCGAGTCAGGGGAGGAATAAATGCTTCCGAATCGGATTCAAATTTTCATAGAAAACTTTAATCCAAGGATTCCCAAACTGTGCGCTGTGACGCCCTGAGATGCTTCAGATACCTCCCAGATTCGCGACCCGATACTGAAGAAAATTGATAATTCCAAGCAACTGTAATTTAATGAATTGAAGTACGCTGAACGTGAATGAAATTGTTCAGTTTTTTTTTCGCTCAGGACACTGAGAAAATCCTTATACACTAAGGGCGTCGTTATTTGAAAAAGCTTGGGAACCACTGCTGCAATTCATTGTCAACTCAGAAAATTCTTTGCTATTGGACGTATTAACTTTATTTTGAATTATTGATTTAGCTTAATTTTCCTTCATGTCTCATTTTATCTTGATAACGGCACTGATTATTATGAAAGTTTCAAGAAAACTCATTCTTAGTGAACTGAGAAACACCCAGAGAGCGCATACCTCTGTCAACAACTATAATGCAGTTCACCATGTTTATTTATGATGACGTCACCGTGATGAAGTCATTGCTGAGTTATTACAACCTGAAGGAATAAAACTGCTCTAATTTGCAGTGTTAACTAAATCGCAAAGGATTCCTGGATCCACCTCAAAGTTTAATCAATTGTTCGTTGGACTATGGTTTATCCTTCAACAAAATATCATTGAAATTAATTGAGAAGTCTGGGGTATATTGTGGGAAGAAACAGACAAACAAGGCTGGATACAAGACCTCTATCAAATTTCGTTGAGAGAAATAATGGAGATATCGTCATCCATTGTATAAACGTTTCAATCGACAAGTTTAGAATATATTTAAGAATATTAAGTTACATTAAATTCTGCTTATGTTTTTAGATTTTTCTATTTACTATTTTTATTTCCACTTTTAGCGTCTCAAGAATTGGAAAATGTTTTTAAGATGATTCGCCATCGCAAACGCAGTCTTTCCTCTTTTTACGTCCAATTCCTTCACGACAAAAGAGAATCAACCACACACTATAATTCTGCCTGGATGTAAATGTTCCTCTTCCTCCTCGAATAATCACTCCTCCTATCAGCCAATCAGTATGACTGAAAACTATGACGTCACAACAGGGTGACTTGCAAGTGTTTTTCACCAGGTTATGGCTTCCCTACAAACCAATAGGATGAAAAAATTGCTCAATTGTTTGAGATTTTTCTTTTGAGCTTCTCAAAGACTTTTGCAAAAACAATCATTTTCTTTTTAATCTGTGCCAAAGTACATTCTGAATCTTTTCCCTGTTCTTCAGTTTCTTGCAGATTTATTCCCCCATTTGCAAACACAAAGGCAAAGAAGAACATTATTCTAAGTTATTTTCCGGTTTTGTTCAAAGTTCTGAGCCAATCTGTCAATTAATCTTTTTGCCTCTCCATAACAGATATTTGCATTATCCAAGCGACGTTAACTTATCATAAAACGAAATGTTCATCTGAGGAAAGATCTTTTTAGTGATTGATTATCATAAAGTTATATGTCCAAGGTTTAACAAATGATTTCCACTTCCTGATTAGGATAAAACAATATTCTAATGAGTCCAGCGATGACGCACGTGATGCACGCCTCTGTCTTCTACAAAAACCTTCTCTCATATTCGTTCTCTTTTTCATTTAAGCATATAAAATTGTCCAAAATATGTTTCTGTTTTTAGGTATTTGTTGTGTGTTTAGACCTTTCAATGAACCTTTGTCTCACGCTCAATTTTTCAAGTTGTCATTTTGAGGTGAGTTCGACTCGAAAGGCAGCCATTTGTTATGGCCTATAGCAACTCAGTCAGACCAAAAAATGCTCCAAAGAAAAATCCTAAAAATGAATACAAAACTCATTAACATTTTAGATAGAAAACATTTTCTTTGGGTTTTTCGATTCTGTTTTTCTTCAGCTTGGCGTTAGGTTCATTTCTAAACCTCAAGATGCAAAAGTTTAGCATTTATTTTTAATTTCCTGTTCTGCATTGATTTTCCAAGAATGTATTTTTTATTAATTAAGTTTCTTTCCACGAAAACAGCTGTCCATTTTCTTGATTTCTTGCTTCCTCAAATGTGTGGACAATTTGAAAAAATAGATCAATTATTTATGTATTCATCTAAAAGAGAGAATGCACAAGTCAATCTATACTTCTCAACATGACGACTTTGTCTTCATCAGATCTACTTTATCTGAGAATTAATGGAGAATCAAAATGGAATTTTCCAAAAAGCGAGCAGCCATCTTTACTACCTGTGTGATGTTTTATCTTTAACCCCTAGCCCTAACCCTTGAGGTGCATAAATCCAGAATCTTTTCTTTTTAATGTGAGCAGATGAATCCATGCAATTCATCATCATCATCATCATCATCATCATCATCAGTCTTTTAATGTCTGTCGTTGGACATTGACCTTCCCCAGGATGTGCCACACTTCTCTATCATGGGCGTCGCAGAGCCAGTACTTCTGAATTTGTCTAGCTCTTCCTTCCATCTAATATTCTGCTGGCCTTGAGTGATCCACCTCGTGAGTCGCAATGTCCATCGGTTGTCTGCCATTCATGCAACATGGCCAGCCCACTGTCATTTGAGTTTTTTGATGGATTTTATGATGTCTCTGACTCTTGTCTTTTCCCAAGATGTACTGTGCTATCTTGTGGTCTCTCCATGTGAGGCCCAGCATAATTCTTTCATGTGCATGTTGCATGGATCTCAATTTGTGGATCTGTATTTTGGTTAGGTTCCATGTTTCAACTCCATAAGTGACTATTGGGAGGATGCATTGGTTATACACCCTTCTTTTTAGGATTAATGGGATCTTCTTATTTTTAAAGATTGAGCTTGCTATGCCAAAGGCTTGCCATCCTAGTATGATTCTTCGCTTGATTTCTTCTTTTTTGAGGATCTCATGGAGATTCGTTGTCCTATTTGTCCACAAATACATCAATCGCTTCAATCTATTTTATATAAACAGATAAACTCTGATATTTGCTTTTTTACTTAAAACATTTTACTCTTTACGTATTAATCTAACTTTACCAGTTTTTTCTGTAAAGTATTTGATGATTCTCTCCATACATTGGTCAGGTAAAACCTTTTCGTGAACGACAATCATGAAACAAAAACCTAAATCATAATGCTCGAAGCTTCTCCAATGAGAAATGTTTCCCTTTCTCTAGTTAACACCAATCATACATACACTTCCTCATTGCTTACATCTTATAACCCTCAGAAACATCCAGAAAACACACTGAATGAGGACAGTAATATTTTAATTTGAGAATAATTCCAAGAAACTGAAAAGATGTTTTTTACTTGTATTTACTGTATGGAAAAAGGAAGTTTTATTCATTTTTCTTTTCTTTTTATTTATAATGGTTGTCACTTTTGGCTTTAAAAAGGTTTTGTCAAGTTTTTTTAAGTTCCGTTAACAATAACTAGACAGCTTATCACGCAGCCAGTACTGTCCCCTCAGACCATAATTCCTCCACCATTAAACCTAACAGCGGCCCTTTCCGGTGATTCTAGAGCTAGACTATGCCAAAAAGCTAGAGTAATCAGGCCTGTCAAGATTGAAAAGTGTTTCGTCTATTCAGATCAGATTCTGCAAATCAGGGCAATCTTTGGGGATTGTCTCTCCCAAGTCGCATCTGGCTTCTTTGAGCTGTTTACGCAAACAGTTTCGGCTTAGTTGACACCAGTACTACATGATAGTTACGGGTCAAGATGCTATAAACGGAAGATTTTGATACTCGCTGTACCTAGCTTATTGTTTCTCTAATTTTCCGAGCACTTTTTGGTAGATTTTCAATAGTATTTCTTACAATTCGTGGTGTAGTCCGCTCAAAAATCTTCATTTTCTCGTCATTTCGTTTCTGTGCTTCACCATGAGCGCCATGATGCCTTGATAAATAATAGATCAGTGTAATAGACCGAGGTTTTCCTAAATTTGCAGAAAAAAAGCCTTGCAGCACCTGGAGAGATCTTAGTGCACCATCCTCACTCAGTTTTGCTCCAAGCAGGAATGCGTTTCCCCCTGACGCAAACAACTTTTCGGCATTTTCAGAGAATCTTTAGTATTAGAAATAGATAGATAAACAAACCATAAGATAATTGGTCTTGGTATTATTAGTAATACTAGTTGAAGACTAATCCTGTCGGGTGGTTTTCAGCTACTTTCTGTAGAAAGCACCATACCACCTTCTCCTGGAACGTTGCTCCTTGCCGCCTGCACCGGGTTGGGTAACTGCAGCCGTTAGTTCGATACCATCAGTACATAATCACTTCTCAGTAAGAAAGAACACCAAGTGAGAAAGTACATCATTTAAAGCACTGATTGTGGGTTTCATGCTATCGGCTTTTCAGACGGAAAAGATCACAAGAAACGTGGAAAAATATAAATAAAAAACTTATGATAATGATTAGCCTTCTATACTTTAAAATTTGGGATGTTACCTTTTGTTCTGTCTCAACAATATGGGATTTTTGCTTCTAAAATCGCTGAATCCTTTATAAATTATAGTCTATAACCATCTATAGTGAAAGCTTACAACCGTTTTACTGTTGGGTGTAAAATCAAATATTCAGGGAGAAACCGTGACAGAGAGGTTCAAATCTCCATTATTATAAGACAAATGTTGAATATCATCCCCATACCAGAAACAGCACATTAAAAAATAGTCTTGTGTCATTTCTGAAGTATAAAGGAATTTGTCATTCAATAAGACTCACATTCCGTACATATTTTATGAAGTTCTATTTTAAAATTTATTTCATTAGAAACTATTTCAGTTCACTGCGAAGGCGTTAATTCTGACATTATCATTAGCAGCAGCAGCATTCAATTTTGATGTCTCTCCAGTGAGTCGCGCGACATGATATCAAAAGTTTCTATACAATCCAGGATTAGACGATTATTGACCCATATTAAACACATAAGAGTTATTCCTCGGGAGGATTAAAATATTTCCTTATCTACATCAAGTCCGTCTCATATGTGACTATTAATCGACTTTTAAAGTCTGAAGAAAAAAAACTCCGAAGAAATTTGACAGAAGTTAAACAGATTTGTATTTCCTGTCGAATCTTGACACGCGACTCTCCCAAACTGGGTTGCCAGATGTCTTTTGCCACACGAGACCAAATTTGTATGGCCTTGGGACCAAATTAAGTACCTTCAGTGCCAAAATAATCAAATAACTTCAAATCTATCATCAGGATAAGCTTGCTGGAAAAATGGATTAAAATACATATTTTTGATCTACCTTCAGTATCAAAATAATCAAATAACTTAAAATCTATTATTAAAGTGAGTTCGCTTATTAAAATAAATATTATTTTTTCTATTGTACATGTATATCTATGTTATATCATATCATTCGTGTGTCAGGGATTGTTATCTTTTGTAATTTTCCTTCCGTACCAAATCTTTATTTTCGAAACCAAAAGTATTTGTTCAGTAACAAATTTGCCCAATTTAGGTTTTGAAAAAATACCGAATTCCAAACTGCTGATCCTGACCAAATATTGTGGGTGCGGATTTGGGGTATTACGAAATGGTGGGTTGATCGTCATGAAATTTATATCAATTTACCTTTGCTGGAAGAGGTATATGTATTCACTCATATATGTATGTCTGTTCACTCAATATCTCCAAAAGTTCTTAATGGGTGTCAATGACACACCGTGGGAGGATGGGCCATTGGCTACGGAAGAATTGGTTAAATTCGGGTTTGGATCCAGGAAATTCTTTTTGATTGAGTCAGTTTTTCCACATGTTAAGACAATGGTCTGAAATATGGATAATCGAAATTCACGTTTACCTCCCACACATCGTAGCTAAATTAGAACTTATTTTCATTCAGTTTTCTGTTAGTGTATGGCGTTGGCAGAGGTATGCACTCACTGAGTGCTTTCTAGTTTACTATTTGAAAAACGAGCTCCACGTAAATGTCTCATCAGAGGAAAGAAGGATTATTTCCATCTTTAACACAAAAGTCATCAGCAGTTTATCCTAAAACTAACGTGTTAATGGGTTCATCATCGGATAATCAGTGGTATGTCAAATACTTATCAAATAAAGGATGGTCACAAGGGGTGTATATTCTGGGTGTGCTAATTGAGCATAGCACACCCACCAAAAATGGTAAATTCACATTAGATATTTCGCTCACTCAATAATATAATCATAGATCCTGATGAGAAAATAATTTCTCTCTCTCTCTCTCTCTCTCTCTCTCTCTCTCTCTCTCTCTGTTATAAAATAATTTGGCAGTTGTTCTGAGATAGAACTCGAACTAGGGGAATGGGATAATCGGAAAATGAACACCCGTATTCATATTCGTGCTGAGAATTCATGTACTTAAATACGTTGAATATCTTTTAACTGAAACTGATTTTCTTTGAATTGCTTCGCAGTATCATGATATAATCTGGTTTTAATTTATTTTCGAATCTTATGATACATGCTCAGAAACAAAGATTGATTCCGGTCAAAAGGTGACACGAAAAACGCCCAAAACTTGTAAGCATGTCAATTCTATTGTAATAATCTTGTACCATTCGTGAGAAGAATGATTTGAGGAAACTCTGGTGTATATTATTAGATTGGACAGTCTATTTCCAACAGTTAAGGTCTTTACAATTATCAAAAATATCTGATATAAAAATTATTTGTGTATAATGTATAGAACCTGGAATTTTTGTCTTAGAAAAGGTCACATTGTGTAAACAAAGGAAAACAATAATTTGCATTACAACATTTTTGAGCGAATTGCATCATGAGCTTTAAAAGAAATCTACAAAAATCAGCTAATTATCAGATTTCAATAAAGTATCGGTATTTATGAATGAATTGGGACGAGAAAAATTCGTGAAACTGATTTCCAGTCAGTCAACCTGGTCCCTTCATTTAGTTTCATTGGACCACTATCAAATATCATTTAGGTGCTAAAATATTCATACTTCTATAAATATAAGTCCCCGGAAAAGTTGAAATTCCAGTTGGAGATGTCGAAAATATTATCTGAATCAGAGATTAAAAATTGCTGTGAAACTAAAATATTGCTTTGAAAGTTTGTAGTGTGTTTTTGTATCATTAAAATATATCATTGACTTTGAGGTTGTAAAAAAAAAATTAACTGACGTACAAGTGAATTGGGTGAAATTATCTGGGGTTTTTTTTAATTCTTTATCTTATGCATAAAATAAAATCCATTTGTTACTTTGCGATTTATAGAATATTAGAAAATCAGTTCATTTTTGCACGAAAATTCGACATTAAACATTAGACATTTGCACGCTGGACTATGAAATAGCCAGAAATCTGTACGTTTATTTTCGAGTAATACTCATGTCTGAATTATAGGTTCAGCATTTCATCCTGTGACAACAACCATCATATGACACTGATAGTTACCAGATACAAATTCATTTCATTCGTCATCATAAATAAATATGGTGAAACGCATTATGCTTGTTTTTCTATTGATGATATGTCTCTTCTGTCATGGCATAGTCTGGGATGTGTAACCTGATTGTTCAGATTATAATGACTATGACGTTGGCCAAGGTATGCGCTCTCCGGATACTTTCAAGTTTTGTTAGTGCCATAATCGTGTCTGTTACTGTTTACACGACCAAAGCGCGTTGAATATCTTCATCTTAAACAAGTCTTTCGACTCAAAGAGCAAATATTTCTTGAAAGATAAAACCGGGTGAAGGATGAAATATCAACCATCGTATTTTTGCAATGATTCAATGCGCCAGTTAATAACCCCCCACCCACCCTGATCACATCAGCAGTTGCCCGAATTTCAAACGGGGCTCCGTGGCAATGGTTCTGTCAGTCCTGAAATTATTGGAGGCACATTTTGTAAGCATTGTATCTGACAAAGATTAGGCTTAGGTATTAGTTAACCCTCTCACCTTGTTTGCACAAACCTTGCGAAGACTTACCCATAACATGCCTGGTAGCTGCAGGGTCAGACTTCTCTCTTTTATTCCGACTAACGACGATTACTGCAACTTTTATTTTGAATATAATAAATAAAAAATCATTCACATATCATTTATTTAAGCATAAGTGTATTTGTAACATGAATATTCGTGAATATGTGAGACTTGTCAGTTTGGCTCAGTCAGTAACGGAGACACCAACCAATCATTCAGTAGAATACTTAAAGAGATCTACAGGACATATATATCTCAGTAGTTATATAAATCTTAAAATATATTCGCGTATGACCCAGGAGTCTCGAAAGGGTTAAACTGACACACTTATTGTATTTGCGCGAGCGTGTGTATGTGCGTGTTTACCAGGGACCGGCCGCCCGGGTAGGCAAAGCAGGCACTGTCTGCCTAGAGTAAAATCATAATTATCGGATATAAACATTAATGTCCCTAATTCATAATTGATTGGTAACTCGATGCACTAAAATCAAAGTATAGTTCAATAAATTGTTGTTATTTTCATCTTTGCCAGAATTCTCCCGGGCCTTCCGATCTCAGTATATCCAAATGAGTTACAAAGTGGGATACACATGCTGTGAACAGTGTTCCTAGTTATAGTTATAACATACCAGATTGGTATAATTTGACTGCTTATCTCTCACAGCGTCGCACACACTGATGTTCGCAACAAAAGGGAACACAATGGATGCTAGGGCCGGTGGCACACTGAGGCTACTCTGATCGAAATCAGTTGTAACCAATCCAACAGACCCTTGCAACATGTAATGAAGCTATGCATGATCAAAATATACCGGCTGTTCCTAGCCACATCACTTGCTTCGAGTAGAGTGGTGATGCGCTCCAACGGCAACTACCCATACACACCAAGAACATCACCAAGAAAACAACATTATACATAGACACCTACAACGTCTGAACACTATCAACAGAAATGCATCTAACTGATCTTGAAACTGAAATTGAAAACATCGGAGACATTATCAATATAAGCGAAATGAGAAGACCCCGAGAGGAATTTATCGAGCTAAAGGATAAACGTTTCCTTTACAGCTACAGAGAAGATAGAAGAAAACAAAGTGTTGGCTTTCTTATTCAAAAAGAACTCAATGACAGCATTGTAGGATTCAAAGCTATCCCCGACCGCGTAGCCAGCGTCAACGTACAACTCTCAAAAAGATGCAAAGTGAACATCATTCAAGTCTACGCTCCCACTTGTCAACAAAGGAAGATATAGACAACTTCTACGATGACTTGAACTGTATATTCCAAGATAACAAAACATATTTAAACTTCATCGCTCAGGTAAGACAAGGACATGAAATCTGCGTCAGCAAGTCTGGATACAAAACACCAAACGAAAGAGGTAGCGATTCCATCAATTTTGCAACAGTAAACGGATTCGAGATCATGAACACCTCCGAGAAGAAGCCTAATAGAAAATGATGGGCTTGGATGAGCTCCAATCACGAAATCAATTACGAAATATACTACGTCTTAGCAGACAAACGACACAGTCTAAGACATGCAGATCCTAAATCAAGTCAATTTAGGAAGCGAGCATTGAATGATAAGATGTAAAATTCAAATTAATACCAAGAAAGAGCGCAGGAAAATGTTTCTCACAAAACTACAACCACTTACCATACAAAAAGTGTTCACATGATCCTTTAAGCTCGAACTGAAAAACAGGTATGAATTTCTCACCGAACCGAAAGAGAACATTAATGCGTTCAACAGCAAAATAGCAAATAAGCCGCCAATATGTTTGAATCAAAGAGCAAAGACTAACTATCAGTAAACTCTCAGAAGAAACCAAGAATCTCGTGGAAAAATGTAGAAATCTCAAACCAACGACAACAGAAAAGATTGAAGCAAGTGAATTGAACAAAACGATCCAAAAAAAACGAAGATAAAAGAAGATACACAACATCATTTGTCGAAAACGTTCCAGAAAAAAGCCAAGGGTTTAAAATAAAGTTCAGGAAAAATGCAAAAGTGCTGAATTGTCAAATACACCCAAGAATTTTACAAAAACCTCTATTCGTCCAAACAAGGTACACAAGACAACGAACAGGATATATAAGTTACGAGTAACCAGTTCGAAGATTCCCCAGAAGTTAATCTGTGGTTAATTCTATAACATATGAAAAAGAACCCGGAAGACCTAAACATGTTCGGGCCAATAAGCCTATTCAACTGCATCTACAAATTTTTATCTAAGTGATCACCACCCAAATCACCAAAACGCTAGATGAAAACCAGCCACGAGAACAGGATGGATTCAGAAAAGGCCTCTCAACCATTGACCATCTCTCCTCAGTAAATCAAGTAAAAGAGAAAGAATATAAAATATCTCTCGCCGTAGTATTTATCGACTCAATGGGAATTCCAAAGGTCATCAATGCTAACATACAACGAGGCGTAAACCTATATCGGAGTCTTGCGACATATAAACCGACACGGCAGTTCATTTATTACGCTATATGAAGACTCTGGCAATTTCAGCTCAAAAAAGGAGTAAGACAAGGTGATACCAACTCATCTAAACTCTTCGCAGTCTGTCTCGAGATGATCTTCCGAAACTTTGAGTGGGAAAATAAAGGAATCAAAATAGACAGTCAATACCTAGGTAACCTTAGACACAACAATCAAAGTCGAGATTACAACCACTAAATCTGCCTAGGACGACGAATCACCATGAGATCTCCGAAAAAAGAAATCAAGCGAAAAACCCCTCTATGATGGTAAACTATCGGTAGAACAAGCTCAACCTTTAAGAAAATCCTATTAATCTTAAAAATAAGGGGTCTATAACCAATGCATCCTTCTGACAGTCATCTAATGAGATAAAACGTGGAACCTAATCAAAAGATTGACCCTCAAACTGAGAACCATGCAACTGGCACATAAGAGAATCATGCTCAGCATCACATGGAGGAATCACAAGACAGCACAGTATATTAGAGAAAAAATAGGAGTCAGCAACGTCATAGAATCCATTAGAAAATTCAAATGGCAATAGACTGGTCATGTTGCAAGAATGTCAGACAAGCGATGGACATCACGACTTGCAGCGTGGATCCCCAGAAATCATATGCGAAACAGTGCCCGGCAAAATATAAAATGGTATGACAAAGTAAACAAACTCGGAAAATATTGGCTTCGCAACGCCCATGATAGAGAAGTATAGCGAATCTTGGGGAAGGTTTATGTCCAACGAGTTACACTAAAATGATGATGATGATGATGATGATGATGATGATGATGATGATGGGCAGTCAAAAATATGCCTTTCGTTATGGCTTGCAGTCTTGGGCTCGAAGTATGTTGGAGTGGCAGATTTGTCACAACGTTTGTCTCTGTATTAATAAGGATGGGAGAATGTTTTATGATATCTCCCTAAACTTCCTACTTTTTCTCAAAATTTAACTCTAAATTATCAAATATGAAATAGTTTCTTCAATATAAAGAAACGAAATTACCGTATTCACTACAATGCAGTCTCGGCTATTTTATAGCTAAAAACCAATATAGTATGTATATATGTTATCATTTTCTTTACACTCAAGTGAAATGCTTTCCCCACTTGATGCTATCCTGATTTTTTAGATAAGTTTTTTTACATTTCCCACGAGTAAATAAAATATTTGTTTTGAAGTTCTTTGTGAAATAAATAAAATAAAAACATCAAAAAATTCAATTGGAAAATTTTCAGTGATATTCAACAAAACTTTCCTAATATTTTCATTGATTCTTGAAGCTATTTATGACATTGTCACTTTATGAAAAATATAAAATTTGAAATATAGATATTTCTGTCATTTTTTGACATCACAATATATAACGAACAGACCAAAACGTATCTACATTATGAAAAATGTAAATCCCTGAAGAATTTAGACCTTTTTTTTTTCTAAAATTAACTAAATGTCTCAACTCTGGCACATTTAAAACTGTAATATAATTAAAGTAATGCATTTTTCAGCAATTTTATAGTTTTATTATTTGAAATATATGTTTGTTTTTTTCACGTTGTGTAAAGGCTTGCGTTGACAATGCACTCACTGAAGATCAACCGACTGCCTACTCTGAGTGATTACTCATGGCTCGTGCCTGATATCTACCAAATTTGAATTATTTTTCACAATCCTTTCTCGTAATCCGATGTTCATTTCTAATCTTATTTGTTGGTTAATCTTTTGGATTCTTATTTTCTGCTGACAGACCCCATCACTCAATCATTTTTTGTGTATTGTCATACAATAAAATTTGAGAATTACTACTCTATGTGATTCGAACATAATGGCTGGTTTAGTCGGGCCACACAATCTTTCCACACACAAATGAGTTATTGCACTGTCAAGGTGTTCCGAAAATTCCTGATAATCATGGAGTATATTTAATGACTGTTTTCTGCCTCCATCTTTGTCAGAAACACACATTCGTTACGGTGTATGTGTAGAGTCTCTGATAAAGTTAATGGGCACACGGTAATCACTTATTTTCTTTCATCAAACAATTATTAAGCGGTGGAGATGGTGGGCAGACGACAAGAATCCGGAAGATTAACTGACAAACGAGGATAGAAATAAACATCGACAAGATTATGAGAAAGGATTATGGGGGGATCAATTGTCTGGGTGTATTCAGCTCCAGGGGAATCCATTAGAAAACTCAAATCGCAATGAGCTGGTCATATAACAAGGATGACAGACAACGTGGATCCCCAGATAAGCGAAAATATACGAAACTGTAGCCGACAAAGATAAGATGGAGTGACGAACTAAACAAATTAAGAAAGAATTAGCTCCACAACACCAATGACAGAGAGGTCTGGCGAATCTTGGGTCTGGTCTATGTCCAACGACGGACGCTAAAGGGATGATGATGATTTTCTAACGGTGGTCATTTTTTTGTAAATTCTGCCATAAAAGCGAAGTAACAAATATTCTTTTTGAAACATAGACAAAATATTTAAACGACTGATGTGTTCCCAGGTCATCTCAATGTATTTGTGAATATAGAGAAGATACAGCAATGAGATGCTTTCTAAAATTAAGACCATATCACAAACGAAGGAGTGAGAAATAAAATCAGGTAAGCCAGTGGGGGGTACAAAGACCTCCTAACCACAGTGAAGAGATACAAGCTTAAATGGTGTGGGCACATCTCATGATGATCAAGTCTTATCGAGACAATCCTGCAAGGCATGGTGCAAGGGCGGAGAGAGACTGTACAGACTGAGATTGAAATGGGAAGACAACTTCCAAGAATGGACTGACTTGAGCGATTCCGTAAGAGTCTCAGAACAGAGGAATGGATAAAGATGGCTGCCAAGTCCTGTGTGTCGCCTCCACAGTCTGATAGATAGATATAGAACAGACTGAGATAGATTGGCGATGAACAGAGCTATGGATAGATAGATAATGAACAGACTGTCAGATAAATTGATAGATGGACAAGTCCGAAGAACTGATGTCTTCCCTCCATAAGAGGAATTCTGTCACATGAATCATTTTCATTTTCGCTTCTTCCCTCACTACATGAAAGCGACTTTAATTCAGTTCTCAGGAATATCATCAAGGCTTATAAAAACCCACTTGCACTTTTATCATCCTTGATTTTTTGTCATTCAATATTTTGTCATGATGATATATTTCCGGCATGCCTACGGACTGCGTTTATTTACACACGGGGAATCGACACTTGAGGATAAAAAAAAAACACCGAAATCGTATAATTTTATTTTACTGTCGAAATCTTTGTATCATCAGTAAGAAAAAGATCGAAAAAAAAACTTATATGACAATCATTCCAGCACACCTGATAGAACTGGAGACGTTTTAGAAAATAGAATAAAAAGATGTGACAGAATATGAATAAAACACAAGTCAATTTGCAATAAAATATTTGCCATTTTACACATAGATTTTAAAATTTAACTATAAAAAAATCGAATGATTATTGGAACTTAATGAAATGTTCAGTACTTATTTAATGAAGCATGAATCTTTCCAAGAAGTTTTTATCCCAAATTTCGAAAAAGAAGAAAAAAATGTGCTCTTGCCTATTATTCATTTGCTGATCAATTTTAATATTTGAGCTTTCTGTTGGTTTGTCTGTGCCTCTTTCACGGTATATTTTCAATCCTCGATTCTAAACATCGGAAACAAAGAATTTTTATTCAAAAAGTTTTTACGGTAAGAATACTTACGAATGGTCAAAACATTTTATTACAACAAAATTACTCTTCAACGAGTCCAGGGTCTTCTTTCACTTATTTTGACCGAAAATCATTAGTAAAAACTGAGCCGTTGTCAGATTATGACCCCTTCCCGCCTTCAAACTTACAAACCAAATCTACCATTGCTTACCTTTCCTTTTCCAGATGTACCGGCCGAATAAATCAGGTCATCTAATTACAGTCGACTCTCCAATCTTGTTGGGTTTTTTCCATTTTGCAATTTTCGTTAATTCGATTTTCATTTCTGTTTTTGCTGGCTGTAACTTCGTTATATTACCTCAAAATTATGCATAAATTTATTTGTAAAAGACATTTTAGAAGTTTAAGAACAGATATTTACTCTCTCTCTCTCTCTCTCTCTCTCTCTCTCTCTCTCTCTCTCTCTTGTAGTACTGGTTGTGGTGAGGTATATTATGGATGCTATACATACCGTAGAGTAAATATCACATTCAAGAGTGTTCAGCTTTAGCGGGAGTTACGAAAAGCCAACAGCATTTTATTATTCAACTTCAATTTGAAGAATTGTCAACTATTTTTATCTATTTTTGACTACTATTTACCATAATCTTTATTTCTTCGTTGTATTATTTATAAGTCGAAATTCGTTTTATCACTTAAAGCTGGAAATCGTACAAAATTGTTTTCCGAAGAAATCTTACGCGCTTTTAATCGATCAGAACTCTGTCACTTTAGGAAAAGTGTCAGTTTTTAAAATAATAAAATTTAAAGGTTTGGTAGGATTCTATTAACAACGCGTCTATAAAGCTGAACTGGGCCCTCATTTTCCATCCGAAATTGACTTGAATGTCGTAGTTTCGTTCGACGAACTGAAAGGCAGTGTCCACTTCAGCAGTATAGTCACATCGTAAATAAGACTGCTGTCTCAATAGGATCCCAATTTACTTTTTCAAAATTGGCACTTTTCCATGGGTAAAGAAGGTCTTAATTGATAGAAAGTAAAACAATTTCGTTAGAAAAAAACTTCATGGTTTCAGGCTTTTACTGGTCAAACGAATTTTGACTGTTTTCATCACAACTTAACTCAGGCCATCAATCTACGAGAGTGAGTAAATGGTGCAGATAGAAAGTAAAGAATAACTTCTCGGTCTAAATAATCTTTTTTTTCATTGTGCTGTGTAAGAAATATATTGAATAAGATACATTTTCCCCGGGCAACACTGTGTATCCCTACTAGTTATACTTATAATTGTGGGCCATTCATGATTTTTACATGAATCGAACATAGTTCCATGGATGAATTAATTTTTAATATGCTTTTAATCAAATATAATGGTATGAAAAAATACTGCTACAAACTATTTTCACAAATACACTTTAATTTTGGGGTGTGCTGATTTCTTCAGAAGAGTGATTATGTGCGGCTGATCAAAAGTTTGTTAAAACGTTGTTACTGGAATCTTCCCATAATTCAGTGATATCAGAAAGGTGAAAGGATGTTGCGCTCTCTCTTTCTCTCTCGCACACACACACACACACACACACCTAATTGAAAAATTTGGGGTCCAGCGAATCCTAATCATTGCAAATTTACAATCATATTTTCCCCAAGTTGAAGACAAAGAGTGAAGTCATTGTATAAAATATGGTCTTCAATAAATCTAATATAAAATATCTGAATTGGCAACACTGAAGAGAAGTAGCTGAAATACTTCAAAGCCGTGGTTCCGTATAACGGTTGGAAAATTATTTTACATGACAATTATGGCAGGCTGCTCCGCACAAGTCCAGCCCCTTCCAAACATGAACTTTAGTAACTTGCCCTGACCCCATAGAGCGAACACTGGAAATAAAGAAGAATGACAAATTACTGACTGAAGATGGCGAAGAAGCCGAGAAAGTTGTGAGAGCTCCGAGGAGACAATTGTAAACCCCTTAGGTCCCCAGCTTTTTCCACAATGTGATTTTATTTTTTGAAAAGGAGTCTTTCATGAAACAGCATTGGGAATCTCACGTGTAGAAAAAGTAAACAAAAATCCGACACTGAGGTAGAGAAGAAAGCAACAAGTCTGACTGAGTTTGCATTCATGGAAATACAATTTCTTTTTTTCATTTTTCTTGACCTATCATCAGTATGAATAGGAGAGTGGAGTGACCTGTCCTCCGTAACTTAGGAATGGATCTTCCTTTCACGTCTCTGGTAGATGAAGTTGTCTTATACTTACAAGAAGACAATCACTTTCACAAAACAATTAGAATTTACTGTAAACGTTTTTTGACCTACAGCTCAAGGATTTTCAGTTTGGCCTGAGCCAAGCTTTTCAGATTGTTTTCCAGTTTTATTTTTTTGCACTGAAACCCCCCCTACACACACACACACACAGAGGATAAATGCCTGACCTCAACCCCCAAAATAAATGCCCTTTGTAATATTTATCTTCTATAAGTGACACACTCTCAATGCCTGATATCTGATTTACCTCGGAGTTGGAAGAGGTATATGTATTCACTTGTGTCTGCCTCTTTATCAAAACGATATCATCCTAAGTTCCCGATGAATTTCTGTGATGTTTTGTTTGATCGATCCGAACAGCATCAGTTGCAAAATGCTACCAAATTGCAGCAAAGTAAAAGAGATCACATAACAGTACAATGTATGAGAGATCAAAGAGGTGTCAGAGATATCCAAGGAACCATTAAGAAACTTGAATGGCAATTGGCAGGCAACCTCTGTAGGGCCAACTGACACAAAAAAAATACTTCAAATAACAATGCAAGAAAGTAAATTATATCTTAGAGATTGCATAAAACTATTCATCCATGCACACAAAATTATTGAAAAATCACTTGTCTACCACAAAATTGAGAATGCCAAAAGAGAATAAATCTCTTAGAAGTCATCAGAGGTCAGCACCACCTATCCCATGTTCATCCGTGGGTCAAATTACCCTGGTACACACATTTACAGCTCATAGGGTGCCACCATTTGGGAGTCTGTAAAACAAAGTTAGAAACAAATATTTGTTTTATTTTTAGCATTAGTTACTCACTCCTGTCCTGAAAATGGTCATAAATTTTTCAAGCCACTCAAAGCTATTATCAGTCTGCTTTAGTGAGTAGGTTAGTTTTGAGCTATAGATCTTCATATATACGAGAGGAATGTCCATTTGTCTATCATGTTATGGAAATCACCTAAATATGGGTGCAGCCCAACCAAATTTTGCATGTATACTCAACAGGCCTATGAGAAGGTTTTAAAGTAAAAAGTTTTTGAATTCGAAGAAAAAAAGAATTGAGTATGCAAACTGAATTGATCAATTTGACAAAGCAAACTACTCAAAAATCTTTATTCCATTTTTTTCACTCCTTAAATATTTAATCTCACAAGGGCAAGAACTTCAGCTTGCCATACCAGTGTTGCAAAAACGATGAGGATAACAATCCAAATAAGTCTAGCTATAATTGGAGAAATCTGTGGGTGTGCAATCATTCACTGATATACACCATATAAATTAATCAGCACAGCTGGCATTGCAGTATTGAGTTTGAAGTTATTTGGATCAGCGGTTCAAGAAATCTAATAAAAATAAACTACTTTAGATTTTAGATCTTATATCAAGGATTAAAGATCTAAACTTAGAAATTTATTATCTGAATTGGCAACACTAAAAAGAGTAACCAAAATATTTGAAAGCTGTGATTAAGATCACAATTGAGGTAGGCTATTCCACACACCATAAAGACTGAGCCCTTCTAAACATGCACCTCCTGGAACAAGTATTTCCCTAGTCTATGTATAATGATAATTCTTCATCCCAAAAATTCAGGCAGAAATTACAATGAGAAACTATTTATATCTTGTCAATACTTGGTGCGAGTATCTATAACACAATAACTTCAAAATTTTCTTATAAAAGAGAAAAGATAAAAAATATCTGGAATGAAATTAAAGAATAAAGCAACAAAATCATAATTTTATCTTTTACTTCAAAGTTTACATAAAATAAACCAATCCCAACAAAGCATGCATATTGGCAGGGCCTCTGAAAGAAGGGTGTGGCTGGTGCATTGACCAGAAGCTCAAAGGAGGCCCCGCACATGTCAACATAAAAAAGGTCCAAGCACTATGTATTACATGATTGCAATGCTAAAACAAGAACACATTCAGTCGTGCAGTTTCTAGGTTTTTTTTCAAAAGAAGTCATTAATAAAACTTAACAAAAAAAGTTTTCGTTTCAAAAATTAAAAGGTGAAGATGAACAACACAGCCAAAGAAAGGAAAAGAAAGAAAAAAAAAAAAAGGAATTCTTCACCAAAAATCAATAACAAAAGGTTTTCAGTTTTAATCAGTGTAAAATACGGCAGGAAGAGATTTTTTGCAAATGTTTTTGATAAAAAGAAAAAAGAAAAAAGAAAAAAGAAAAAAAAAAAAAACAATGCAAAATAAAATAAAAATTCTTCAAGGTCACAAAAATTGAACTTGCATATATCATGAAAAAAAAAAAAAAAGGATATCCCAGTGGCTCTTAACCTAGAGTGCAAGCACCCCCAAGTGGTGCATAAGGCGGATAAGTGGGGTGCAAGAAGAGGGTGGCAAACAAACCTTTTTTTATGTTTTATTGTTGATGTATGCAACTTTCATTCTTTCTCCTTCATGTCTCATGGATTTATTAGTAATATTTTGAAACAAACTTAATTTTGACAACTGATAATTTTTTACTTTTTTTTTTTTACTTTTGAAAAATTTAATCTTTTAACCTTAAATTTAAGGGGCACAAGAAAGAGGTTGAGATCTGGAATGGGTGCCAGGCTTGAAAAAGGTTAAGAACCACTGAAATATTTATAATAAATAATTTATCTATTTTGTTGCATGTATACAAAATATCACAAGGCAATCGATCAAAAATTGTCTTAATTCAGAGACACAGCTGAGGATTTGGGGGCCCAGGGGGATTGATTCTCAAGTACACCCTCAAACATCCAGACAGATTTGTCAGTAGAAACTCAGTAGGTGAACTATTATTTATAAAACTTTTGCACCCCAACAACTCAGCTACACCTCTATCTTAAAACATTCCAATTATGTAGAAATTAAGAATTAACCAAAAGTTAATAATAGCACTTCGAGAAAATTGGCTGGAAGAATTTTTTATAAATTATTCTAAAATTCGACTGAACTAAAGCAAAAAAAAAAAAAAAGGAGAAATTCAAAATTTTATTTTGTAAAATGTGGCAGTGAAAATGTACATTTTTTTCTTCCTTTTTCTGTTTCCTTGAAAGATGACAAAAGGAATTCGGAAACAAACTTGGACAGATTTGCACAGAATTCAAAATCTTGTAAATTAGAAGTTGAATATGAAATTAGGCTTGATGAAAATTACAAAAGAAATTGTTATATGATAAAAAGAAAGTGGAGATACTTTTGTTTTTTTTTTTTACAAGAAAATATCACATCTAATCTGCCAGAACAAACAAGTGGAAATCACTGGCAGAGTACACTAGGCTGAGTACACTGAAGCCCGAGGGCCCAAATGGGCGGGATAGGGGGCTGAGAGCAAAAACAAAATGGTTGAATTGAGTGTATACATGAGTATTTTTAATGATATTTCTGTACTTGTGGTGTACATATTTTTTCATATCTGGAATATTACAAATACAATTTTACTTTCTAAATCTGACTCCAAACACATAAACAAGAAGAAGTAATGCTTTTGGGACCTCACACTGCAGCATTTATTACATTATAGATAGTACAACATCATTTTATTCTATTAGTTGGGAGGCGTGGTCAGGGGAAGCCTTACTAAGGAGCCCGTTGGATAAATAATATGTCACTGGTGAAAATCAAAACTAGATGAAATGTATGCTGCACCAAAATAATCTACTGAATTACACAGACAGTGAAGTACTTTTAAGCCTGGTATCCCTGAAAGCCTTGAAAGTCATTAAAAAAAAATATTTATACCAAATAAAAACTTCATCGTATTTCCTGGCAAAAACAATTACTCAAAACTGTGTAAGCTAAAAACCATTTCTCAAGATCAGAAAAGCATCCACAATCTAAAGTGATCCAAACTAATTCACCTTTTTTCAAGCTTAAAAATTATCAAAAAGGTTAGATTAGTTGGAGAAGATTTTTTTTTATTGTAGTGGTTAATCGTATCAAGGGAGATGCAGAGTGGTCATCGGCACAGAAAATTTACTGGCAAGCAAGTTCCAATTTCAGCTAAATCTGCTTATATTTACTCTGAACAAATGCCCTTGGGAAAAGCATGAATCCACTCATCCCCCTAGCTATGAGTAAATAGCAGTGCAGTTAGGGCCCTTTAGACCTATGAGTGAGCATTGTCTGTAAAAAGAGAGTCAAGTTGAAAGTCTCTACCATAGAAATTCCATGATCGTATTACAAAACTAGCATTTTATGATAATGAAAATCTTCCAAGCTTCTGAGTAAAAATTTATGAAGTAATTCAAATTTTACCAGATGATGGAAAACCCAGGGGGTCATTGGTGCTAACAAGGTTGCGAATTATCATTTCATGAGAGGAAAATAAGGGGGAAAAATCTTTCCAGTTATAGAAAAGTAAATAATCAAACAATAACTTTTATTTGTGCATTTTAAATGCATTGAGTTGCTATAATCAGCAGAGAATTCTTGCAGTCATACAAATATATTTGATGCAAAAGTTGAGAGAATAACAACAATCACGGAGAAAAATGAATATCTGATGTGACTTAATAGAATCTGAATATTAAAGCCTTTCCTGACGGATCGGCCAGATCTGGCCGGTCAAACATGGGTGTTAGTTTACGATTGACTCTACTAGTATCTATTGGTCATAAAGGGGTACATGTTATTGGATCAGTCCGAAAAACATGGCAGCTTCTATGTACTTTGAAAGAGCAATATGATTGAATTGTGACACCATGACAACCGGATATAGATTTATGAATGTCTATGAGGCTTTGTAGGCTATTCTTGACTCAGATGACAAATTTGAAAGGAGGGAAATAATTGTTTTATTAGAATTCATCAGAATTAATGTTACATGATTTTGAGAAATAATTGTTAGAATTTATTACAATTTTTATAACTGGATACAATTATAGTCACAAAATATTTGTCATTTTTTTTCATTCAGTTTCTATGGATATATCCAAAGCCAGATATTCGTGGGTAAAAATTCCTCTACCATGAAGCCTGAGTATAATCCTATCAAGATGTAAATAGTATAAAGACTTGTTTGAATATCTTATAAATTGAATTTCAGTCAAGTTAAAACTGGTCAAATATAGAAATAAATTCAGTCTGAAGAGGGTTAGGACATATTGACAAATTATCGAGTAATTCAAAATAAGGCTTAAAAGTATTTCAATCTTTAATGTGTAGACTTACTTTACAACATTGAATAATTAAAGAAGTTACACAGTGATTTGCCAGCATATATACATAAAAACAAAAATCAAAACAATGTTATATTTATTGTTGCATCAAGTGATGTTTTTTGATTTAAAGTAGAAAAGTAGGAAGAAGGTTGGGGTGGCATAACTGTTACTGGCATGGAAAATGGAATCAGCAAGCCAGGTTCAAATTCTAGCCAAGGCTGTTTGCATTTACTTTGCACTCTCTAGCGATGGTTAGTAACCAGTCTAGGTAATGGACGATCAAACTCAAAACCAAGAATGGAATCCACTCCCACCTCTCCCAGCTTCAGTAAAAATAGCAAAAAAGTGGGGGATCAGTCTTTTAATCCTAACCCCCCACTAAAATTCAATTACTAAGATGATCAGCTTGCAAGCTGAATGACCAATCAAATCCAGGAATATGCCTTGGGATTCTTCTTCTGATGCATATCCGACCAGATCCAGGAAGCTGAACAAGACTTTCAACAAGAGATGGACTTTAACAAAGGATGATTACATTAAAAAGGCGATCTATAACCAGATTAGAATACAAGGCGTGAAGGGGGGGGGTGTACCAGCATAAAAGATGAAAAGTGTTCAGTAACTGAGCTAAGAGGATCATGACACATGACAAGATGATGGGGGTTTTTTTATTGCAGTGTTGCAGGTCTCTAATTTGCTGAGAAAATACAAGTGAAAGCTTTTACTTTGCCAACAAGTGGGTAGGCAGGCCAAATAAGGGAAGAAATTTGCTGACAACATTGTGCGTTGCACTCTCTTAAAACCTCCCTTCAGGATGCCCCTTGGGAAAAGAGAGAATACATCTTGACTATCAAAGTTGATACAGCACACATGGATGACTGATCAACCTGTAGTAAGAGAAAAGAATTAAAGACTTGCTCAAAATGTTCAGAGTCACTTTTAACTAATTAATCCACTGTACTTGAAAGCCTAATAAAACAGATGTAAGTGCGAGCAGCAAAGCAGTTAACAGTACACTATAAGATTGGCGAGCTCCGGCCAGGGTTGTTTATGTTTACTTTGGTCTAATGCCCTTGGGGAAAGCATGAATCTGTCTCTTCTTCCCCAAGCTACATGTAAAATAGCAGAGCTGACTTGGCTACAGAAAGGAAACTGTGAAGAGCCATGATCGCCCACATCCTGCAGGGATGCAAGACACAGAGAGAAAGTACAGATTGAACACATTGTTTTTTATAGGATAGAATTTACAGGACTAGCAGAGAATTTACTTGGATTATTTTTCTCATCTTTATTTTTTTATTTCACAACAGACATCCGCGGAAAGCCAGGGTATATGGCCACAATGTAGTGAAAAATAAGCAATAAAGACGAGGGAAAAGGGAGATAGTCTTCAAAAATTATTTTTTTAAATTTAAAAAAAAAAACACACACACACACACACACAATCCTCATTTGATGTTTGCAAAATAACTGCAAAAGACATAAGTCAGAGATGGAACTGATCAGACAGAGTATCATCACATATAAAGAGTTTTTCGGACAATCTAACTCCCAGATGTTTATGTTGTTCACATAACAGTTCGGCCAATTGTCCAAAAATCTCAGTGAATGTAAATAATCCTTCTCAAAATCATTGACAACATCATGATTACACAAACAATTTTTATTAAAACATGGATATTTTTACGGCACATTTTCTAGATTTTCAAAATTTAATGATTTCAGAAAGAAAAAATAAGCAAAGCTTTGAATGGAAGACCGACCAAAATCACATTTCATTATCATCTCTGATTCCATTCTCTAATCAACAGAAATAATAAAAGTAATGAAATAAACAGTTTGTTAATACAGCAATTCAGCCTTCATGAGAGATAAATCATTTATGAATAACAAAAGCAATTGACAGGACCTACAAGTGCAAAACATCTATTTAAGTTTTTAAAGGGGGTGGGGGTAATCAGGAGCAGTATATCTCAATCTCCCCGCCAACCATCAACCTCCATTGGTAATTTCTTTTAAATCTATTGCCCCCTTTGGATCAACTTTTAACCACTAGGGGGCAACATGGCCCCCATTGAGAATTGCTCCAAGTAAAGATAATGACTAAAGCTAAATCCATAAAAACTTCTACTTTGAAGCTGCACATAATTCATAAAACATTATATATCTATGTACAATAAAAATCAGAAAACTGTAGGCTACACCGTTTGATATTCTCAAGGAAAGGTTACACTTTCAGTAAATTGTCCAAGATTTATCTCCCTTGTTTATTTTATTTTGATGGAGATAAAATATCCAACATTAATAATTGAAACAATAAATTAGATATTTCTCTATATCTCATCCTCTACAATTATGTAAAATTTTTATTCAAAAAATCTCACTGCTATAGCAATATCTATTTGAGAATTCACCCCTCAGTAAATCACTATGAATTTACAATGATGATAAACCATCAGTATTTATTTATCAATTGGAATAGTGTAATGGTTAGTTCATCTAACTCACATGCAGGTCACAGGTTAGATTCTCAGTACGAGCAAAGAGCGTGGAAAACTCTTCATTAGAATAAAATTCCCTATGCACTCAGCAGCTAATAGAGTACACTCAAAGCTATGTGATTAGGGTAGAATTATCCTTTCAGTGGACTAGCATCCTGCCAAGGGTGTGGTCATAAAAATTTCTAAGAATAAAATCCTGGTTGTATACTCCAATAGGAGTTGTCTCTTAAGGAACAGATGTTTTACTTTACTTCGTTTGTTGATGAATGTAAATATAAATTTTTTTTCAAATAGATTTGGATTTCGTTCTCTTTTTATCAATTGGTCCCAGAATTTCCTACATGAAAAATCCAGCAATTCATTTTTTGTTTAACCCCTTAACGGAACAATTTTTTTCAGTTATTGTTTGAGTCATATTTCTCTTATTTTTTCAATATTCATATTTCTCTTATTTTTGCATAAAAACATTCTGGGGGAAGAACGTTTCCATTTCAAAAAATGGATTTATTTTTCATGCCTATGTTGATATGTGATGTTCTGAAAAAGCTCAGAATGCGAAAACAAATACACCCGGAGTGATCCATGAAAAGGTTAACCCAAGTAAAGTTCCAGGCAAAATCATCTGGAATAATGTCTCCCCATTTGATGCATTTGGGAAGAAGGGAGTGGCCTAATGATTAATAGCACAGAGAATGGAGTTGGTGAACTGCATTCAAAACCAAACTGGGACAGTTTGCATTCAGTTTGCACCAATGCATGAAACCACTTCTCCCTTTAGCAATGGGTTAAATAGCAGGGCAATTGAAACCCTTCAGCCCAGTAAGGCAGTTCATTTTGGACTTCGGGCTAGCACATTGGCTACGTAAAAACCCACGGTTGGTACAAGCAATGATCAGGTCTCCGTGGATCATTCGAGAAATGGAGACAAAATCGTTGCGACACTGGAGTAACTTGGCTTTGCTATCCAATACATTTCCTCAAATATGGACATGACCGATTCGGTGAAGAGTTGCTTCCCTTCGTAAGCCACTTCTAAACTACTAGTAACTTCACTTATGGCATTCACTTATTTTCAATACTCAGAAATGTTGCATATCTTATTGGAATGTGCCAAAGAACACTTTAAAAATTGATCAAAATGGTAAAAAGGGAATGTTTGGGGAAGGTTAAGAGAGAAAAAAATCTTTGGAATTAATATGAAAATTCACACAACAAACAGAAAAAAGAAATGAAGAGCAAATGTATGTGTCAATAGGTGAATTTTCAAGTAACTTCTATACATCATTCATAATTATACAGCTAATAAATTCTTTGGTTACTTGAAAAGAATAAACATCCTTAAAGTGAGACATGATTTAATCTATAATAAGTTTCACATATTAAAGATAAAACAATACTAAATTATCCTCTCAAATTGTTCAATCAATTTCACAAAATCTGAACCCTTATTCCTCATAAAAAATAAACTACATGAAGATCTCGATTAAAGTCAATAGTTTTACTAAAACTTGGAAAAATTCAATTGAGAAACATTGATAAATGCAGTAATAATTTCAATTGTTAAACAACAAAAGATACAAAAAATAAAAAAGACTTATTCCTATACCTAAAAGACAAGAATTGATGAAAGTCTTTGACAAAAAATTGGGGAAACATTAATTGCAGTCCACATTGATATGGGTAAACAACTCAAAATGTAGTTTCATCAGTGAAAATAAAATGAAATCTTCTGACAACCACACAAGAACTTCTTGTAGACTCAAAAGTTTTGGTCTGTCAATGAAATATCATCACAACACAGAAAGCTTGAATGATTTTTTTTTAAACAATGACTTACTTTCCTTAATTATAGAGATTATTGTAATTAAGTCAACTTTCAAAATGAATGTTAATACACTACTCTTTCAGTTGCAATATTTCCACACAACTCGTGTTGTAGAAAGAGATTCAATAAAAATTGCAAAACCTGAATGAATATCATTTAGATTTTGCAAAACTTCTGAACCAGTTTTATGACAAAGGGAGAGAACTCTTGATTTATGTCTCTTGACATCTCGGTGCTGAAATTGCGTTTTAAAAGAGATCTCTATGAAACATGAATCAGAAGATAAAGAACAAAATTATAAAATGATCCTTTTAAATCAAATTCAGAAGTTCTTTTCATTGTTTTTGCTCGGACTGTGTAGGAAAATTGAGTCCCAACAAAAACAGAAGGCTCCCTTAGAAATTGCAAGCAAAGCAGATGCAACTTTAAAGAAAACATCAATAAAAAGAGTTACTTAATCCAGTGGTTCCCTAAGTATGCATTGCGACTCCTCGTGGTGACGTGGTTAACTCCAAGTAGCTCCATTGAATATTCAAAAATTTTAATAATTCCAAGCAATTGTTTTCCAATGTGTTGATATATGGTCATAATTATAGGAAGCAAGACCTAACTGGAACACAGCAAATCACCAAGGGCTCATTCTCTATCTGATTTCTCATCTGCAGAGGAAGGAAATCTTACTGAGCTTTCTTGTGATGATATACTGAGAATGATACTTGCCGACAGAGAATTGACTGAGTTTTGGATATTACCAAAAGATGAATAAACTCTGCTAAGCGCTAAAGCTTAGCAGATCCTAATTCCATTTTGCAAAGGCTTATCTCTGTGAAGCTTTTTTCAGCAATAGTTATGAAAAAATGCAAAGATGCAACCTAAAGGAAACATTTGGTGGGGCACTCGTGGCATTGACAGTTAATAACATGAACAATGGAATCTGGAAGCCAAATTAAAACTCAAGCCAAGACTATTGATGTTCACTCTGCACTAATGCCTTTGGGAAAGGCATAAATCATCTATTCTCCTTCCAGCTATAAGGTAAAATAGCAGGGAGGACTAGGCTTTCAAGCCTTGGGAGGCAACCAGTGTAGGAAGACAACTCTGAATTTAAAACCAGAAGCAGCAATCCGACATTATCTTCAGTCTCATTCTTGCAACCAAACTCATGCCAAGCTGTATCAGCTCTTGCCCTTCCCTCAGACAACATCAGTGCATGGAGAGGGGAGACTTGCTGCTTGGACAATCGCTTGTCTCCCATACAACCTTCCCAGGACCGTACCCATGAGAGACTAAAAGAAGACTTTCAAAGTGTAGAGTTGTGAGAAACTGACTTGTGAGAATTCCAGAGGAAAAAATTCAGGTATTTCATGAGTGTCAGTTTTGATTCCTGTTCTTCATTGAATTTATTTTAAAGGGAACTGGAACTGGAAAGAAAGAAAAGAAAATATGAACTTTTGTTTCTTTAAAAGGTTTTATTAGAAATCAGTTATTCAAATATATAAAATGCAATGTGTATCCATGTATATGTGTGTATATATATATATATATTTTTTTTTTTTTCGGTGCGTATGTGTGTAACACTTTTCAATGAGCAGTGATACAATACTCTGATTCTAGGCAAAAGTGTAAGGGTGCAACACTTTGATCCTAGACCAAGCTAACGGATACTACATTACTTGTGCACCCCTGGTTGAGAACCACAGTGCTAAACTAGCCAACAATTAGTGAATAACTAGTGAGCTTAATACCAGTCTCTGGGTCAGTGTGGTGATTTCATTTTTGACTGAATAAACTATTGGAGTGGCCTGAAGCCAGACTAAGCCATGCAAAGTAAACCTCTAATTTAATAGCAAATTTCAGCATAATTTTTTTTTTTTTTTAAGGAAATTGTGCTTCACTGCAAGTTGACAGTTAGGTCCTATAAAAATGAATGTGAATTTGGTGACATTATGTTTAATAACTAGGAGGGGAGGAGTTGCATAGATCAAAATCAACAAAAAGAGTTCAAGTTTCAGCCTAAGCGGCTTACGTTCATTCCATGCTAATGCCTTTGGGAAAGGTATGAATCCCTTTCTCTCCTCTGTTAGTCTAAATAGCAATACTGTGAAACAGTCCATCTAAATGGTTACTGACAGAAAAAAATCCTGCAGCTTGGGCATGGGGCTAGCAACCCCACCCCATAAAAATCTACTGCTACCAAAACTATAATTCAGCCTAATGCTACACACAGTCTGCAAATGTACGACTACTCCAATCTAACCACACACACACACATACACACAAATTCTAAATTTGGAAACTCAGAACAAAATTCTTTAATTGTTTTCAAATTTCAAATTTACACTAATTTTTGCCTAAAATGTAAAAATAAAAGAAAATATCACTATGAGACAATTGCAAAATAAGAAACATTAAGTATAAAATGAATAAATAACCCTCGTTGAAAAATATTTACCAGTATATTTGAATTTCTACAGGTTTTGTTTTGTTTTTTATAGAAAAAAAAAACTACTGAACTCGTTTCAAAGAAAGAGTCTCTAATCTCTAATGGTGGGTAAGAGATGTTTTTAGACCATTGCAAAATATGTAACAGTAGATAAAATAGGATGATGGAATGAAACAAGTAGAATGAACATACCATTTTGATTCCAGAGTGAATCTTGTTGGAGGTTGAGTTGTATTCATGTTGTATTGTCATTTGAAGAGAAAAAATAGATAAGGAAAAGATGTGTCAAAGTTTTCTTTTCTCTTCTTGATGAAGGAGGGATTTTAGATGTTGACTTAATTTGTTGCTTGCAATTTGAATTGTGATTATCAAATTGTTTACAAAATCAAAATGAAGATTTTATCTATTGTCTCTAATTTTGAGAAGTGTCTTTTCAGACAATCAAAGTGATTCTTTTTGTGAGTTTGATTGTTTGCAGATTCCAGTTAATCCATTCTGCAGACTTCTGCAGGTATTCTATCTGTGTCTAAAGAGAGGAACTCTTTTTTATGGTAGAGTCAAGTAATGGTAGCAAACAGAATTTTTCTTTTTTCTAAATAATCTGCAACAAAGATTTGGGATGTTATCAACTTTTTCCTTTGTTAGGCAAGTACTTCTATGTGGTGTCCCTCTTGTGCAGCAAAAGCCACATCAAGTTAAAATCTACACTGGTCTGATATGCATGTAGCAGACATGTCGATATATGCCACTTCTTCGAGATTTCTCACTCTCCAACTTGAACAATAAACATAACGAGTTTGATGTTCAAAATTTAGAAAAAAATTTTTAAATTAATCTAATTCAATATTCAATTAAAAAAAAAAAACCTTCTTGATTAAAAAATATTGGTAATATTTTTATGATATAACAAAAAAATTTATTTAAAAAAAAAGGGAAACATTAACATTATAATAAGAATATCTAAATTCATTGCAGTTTTTGTGTTTCTCATCGATTAGAAGAGAAAAATTTTAATATCATAGTATATACTTGAGATATGAAGATCAAAATTTTTTTAACATTTTTCAGCTGTTATTAAAAAAAAAAAAAGATGGATATAACCTGTTCCCTGCCAGACAAGATGACTCTTCTTTGCAAATCATCAGTCCAGTGTGGACAAGATATCTCGTCTTCTGTGTGTTATGCTTTCCCTTCAGCAATCCGACCAACAGCAATGAAACAAAACTTCATTAGAAAGCATTAAGTATGTTTAAAAAATGCAGAATGTACTGAATGTAAGGTGGCCATATGTGTAGATCCATGTTTCAAGATATTTTATACATGTTTAAATTATCAAAATAATTAACACATTTATGTAAAAAGTATTTTAATTAGATATTCTTTTGTACTTATTAGTTGATCTGTATGAAAATAAAAGCATTCTAAAAATGCGAGGGAAACTTTCTATTTTCATCATTTTTTATGCACAGCGAACAGTTAAAAGATAATGGATTATTGAATTTTCTTTCTCTATGAGAAAAGGCCTCTGAAATGTCTGTTCATCACTTGAATAAGGTTTTTGGATGACGATTTCTCAATACAAAAAATAATTATCAAATACTAGCTGAAACCCACATTAGATGGTTTCCAGCTAGTATGCATATGTATATGAGTATATTGAACAGAAAGTAAGGGTTCAGTTAAGCTGTATAGTTATATTTTGAATGAAACCCGTACCTTTAAAAACCTTTTTTTTTTTTAAATCTTCCCAAAACTTATTACTTAAAAACATTTCCCTAGATTGATTGAGCATGCATGCTAAATTTGTTTGAGCTGTGCCAATGTTTAAGGGAAGGGGAGACAGTGAAAACCAGAGTCAGTTGTTTTATATAATAGAAGAGCAGAGATGAGGAAAAATCAAAGTTCAGGATGTGATATATATATATATATATATATATATATATATATATATATATATATATATATTAGTAGCTGTTGACCCATTATCAGGTATTATCTTGTCACTTTCTGAAATAACAACTATTTTTTCAGTAAAGGATCAAGAATTTTAAAGAAGGAAAAGCCATGTAACATAAACAGAACAGAGTCTTGAGGGATTTTTCAAAATTCTGCACATTGCATATATTTTTCTAGGGCATCCAATCCCATTATTTGAATGCAAAAAATATTAATGTTGAACATGATTGTAGAATAAATATTTTCTTGCAACAAATTATTGTAATCAATCGTCTTCTTTTATGAATTCAGCAGTTCTTGTTATATTCAACTTCTGATTTAAGTAAAATGATGTGACTAGGTGGAGTTCAGGTTCCGTGAAAAGGGAACCCCAACCCACAGAAAAAAAAATGGTGAAAGGGAAAGAGCCAGCAGAAATCATGGATCAGGAGTGAAAAACAAAATTAAAATTGTTTGCATCTAAAACAACTTGTTCAGCTCTCAGCATAGTGGTTTATGCTAATGATAGGTTTTCTACTACTTACTTTGATATAGTAAGTGGCAGATTAACCAGCATGCTGATTAGGCTTAAACTTATGGGCCCAGAAGAGAGTAGATTAGATTATCTCTCACAGAATACAGTCAACAATAAAGTAGTGTTCATGGTAACAATATTCTTTGAGATTTGTCAATTAATAAACATCTCTATAAAATGACTATTTCAGAATGATTCTAGTCACATATAAGACCCCCAACCCCCAATTTATTTATCTGAAAAAATGTCTCAAAATGGAAAAATAACCTACATTCTCTCCGACCCCATATTGGCCATAACTTAAGTTAAAAATCTGACAGATAAATTAGTGGAATTTAAGAATATTGGTTTTCCTCTCAATATTCCATAATGAATTAACAGGGAATTGGAAAGGGGGGGTCTCATATGCAATCAAATACAGTATACATTTTGTCCGCATTTTAAGGTTTAGTTTTACCTTCAGAGAAAATTTAGATAATTTGAGAAACTAGAGTCAACTTCGGTTTTGAAGAAGAAAAAAAATTGAGCATATGAATATTTACAATCCTTTTGTTGTTGACTATATGTAACTTAGTGCTAATCTTTTGGGGGATATTTACAAAAGTATTTCAGTATGAAGGTTTGCAGTTTTGAAAAAAAAGAGATATTAGTGATTTAATACAGGTTTACAAATGAGTTATGGGTAGTAATTTTATACAATAATTATTTTCAAAGTGAAAACTATTCAGTGTTTATTTCTTAATCACATGATTTTAAATGAATAACTGTGTTTACTACCCTACATTGTGATGTTGAATATAATGCAACCCCAGCGTTTTATAGCTAAAAATCAGTAAACAATCGATATTGTTATTACACTCAAGTATCATGTTAGCCCCCAATTTTGACCCTTATTTTTTATGCTAAATTTCTTGCATAGTGCACTAGTGAATACGGTAAGACAAGACCAGTGCTATTATTCTCATCACATACTGGAAATATTTACAAATCCACTATATCTACATGATATTGTGTCACAACCAGCAAGTACCAACTGCCATAAACTACTTGTAATAAATCAACAATATGTTATATCAGTGGTTCCTAAGAGTGCAGTATGCCACATTGGTGCGGCAAGAGAGGATGGCAAGTGGGGCAGAAGATTCAACAACAATCAAGAAACACAAGCATTCACGTAAGGAAACCAGAAGAACTTTCAAGATTTCATGCCATCTCTCTCTGCATTAAGTGCAATGTACTATAGTGTGTTGTGTTGTGTTGTTATAGCAATTCTTATACAGTTTTCCATAGCATATGAACAAGGATTTTCAGATCTGACAAACACCAAAGATCAGAAAAGAGAAAGGCTTCCCTGTGTTGTTGAAATGATATAAGTTTGTTTGTCTCAAATTAAATCTAATGCAAAAAAAATAAATGAATAAAAACAAGCTCACACCTCTCATTAAGTTTGTATACTTATTTAAAGGTGACATATGTAAGACACTCATCTATAAGTATATTTTGGGAATGAATCATGTTTTTATGTAGATGCATCATTTTATACTCTCTGGATGTGCCATGATCATCTTACAGGTTGAGAACTCATTTGAAACTCTGAAAACTGGAAAGTCCCAAAATCTCAAACTTTTAAGATGTTATCATGACATCACAAGTGGGAAATTCCTTGCATAATTTCACTATAGTATGATTCAAAGATGGGAGACATGGCTAATTTCCAAGGCATTCAACACATTTCTGGTTACAATAAAAGCTTGGTTAAGTTTGGTTAACTTTATAAATGTAAAACTAAATTTACATCACAGTGAAAGACAAAACAAGTCCTAATCAAAACATGTTATTGTCATTGTATGACCAACCTATATTTATTCAAGTAGACTATATTCAGGTTTCATCAATTTACTTATTTATTTCATTACTGTCACCTTAGTTCTTCTGATTCAATTCAATAAATGGACTATTAAAAACTATTCTTTCTTAAACCCTACAAAGACAACCTTTCTTATGAAAAAGAAGAAAAAAAAAAAAAAAATCGAAATATAAGGGAGATAACAAACTCAAGATCGTACCCAATCCTCAACGTGTATTATGTATAGGCAAATATTACGAAATCCAAAACACATCTGCTTGCAGATATTTCAGATAAAAGGTGCACAACCTGTATAAAGTTCTGAATTATAAATCAAGCCAGCTAGGAGTTGTTTTTTTCTTTCCTTTTGTTATTGAATGCATTTCCTATCAATAAAAAATTTGGTGTGGCGTGAGCAAATTTTTATTCAGAAAGTACGGCCCAGAGAAAAAAAGCTTGGGAACCACTGTGTTAAATCAACACATGCACAATATGTGCCAAAACAAATGTCAGCCACTGTATAACAATGGAACTGATTATATTGGGTGATATCAAGAGTTGGGTGATTATATATATATATTTCTACATTAGATATGCATGTTCAAATAGTGGTGTAGTGCTGTGAGTATACAAGGGAATGGGGTTCCCTCATTTTGTTAAGGAGGGGGGAACAGCATTCACTTACTATCTGTAAACTAATAAAAATCTAATTCTGTTTATACCCTCAAACAAGCTGTAATGGTGCATTGTAACTACATGTATTGAATTAAGGTACTCTAAAAATGCACACCAAACCCCCCCTCAAACCACCAAGCTGTAGACATTTGCTTTGCCCAACAGATTACTATGCTCTCTACAGCAGGCAGCCCTACATTCCCCAACTCCTTTTTTTGGCACTATACCACTTCGTTCCACAGAATAAAAGTAATAGCAGTTCATTGAAAATAAGTTGAGGAAGACTAAGAAGAAACGTTTCCAGTTGGTTGAAAACCTCTGAATGTTTCTTACCCATGTCTATGTATTTATCTGAAACACTCATAATTATGATATAATTACAAACCATACATTGGCTGGGCAGAGTGGCTCAGAATTGGGAAACCAAGTTCAAACATTAGCTGAGACAATTTGTACTCACTTTGCACTAATGTCCGTGGTAAAGGCATCAATCCATCTCTCCTCTCTCCAGCTATGGGTAGATAGTAGGGCAGACTAGGCTCTCTAGCCATGGATGGCAACCAGTCTAAGAGATGGGCAACTGATTCCAAACCAGCCAGAAGAGGCACACCCATGATGAAATCATCAGTGGTGCCCTAAGACCCTGCTCTGAGTTACAGGATAGGAAATGTTAAAAATACAAATGGCATTTTGTTCAGGATTTGGAAGGGAGAAGAATGGGAAACCTTTTCCTAAAATTGCTTTTGTGGACTTTATTTTAACAAAAGATCTGGAGTTCAGGAATGTCTTCCTAAAAAATTCAAAGTTCAGGAACGTTTTCCAAGAAGATCTCAAATCTTAGATATGACAACAACAAAAATCAGTTTGTTTGTTTTTTGTAGACATCAGATTTGAATGAAAAGAAAAAAAAAGATTATCGTTATGAATTTAGTGTTTAGTGTTTGGTTAATATGGGTAAAACCGCAGGGTAAACAGGGCTCTCTAGTCATGAATGGTAACCAATCTAGAGGAAGGACTTTGAATTTGAAAAAAATAGATAAAAATAACAGCTCACCAGAATAAAATGGCAACAGGTGAGCTCAATTGGCCACTACCTTCCCAAAAAACTAACATGACCATACTATAATCATGGGAGAGGTGAGGAAAAGGCCTTTCTCAAATGGCTGATGATGATGAGCTTTGTATCTACTTTTTCTAGTCTCTTTACATTCAAAATTTATTCCTATAAAAGGATAAATGTGATGTTAGTTTTTTTTAGACAAAGCTAATGTTACAAAGATTTCTGAAGATTATTTTCTGTTTTTTTGGGGGGTGGGGTAGGAAAAGAATTTTTCTAACACTTCAGATCAAAATGTTGTCACACGTCAAATACGCATCAGTTTCAGTTCATCAAGAAGTTGAAGCATGATTAAGATATTGATAAAGAATCGGCTAAGTTTAAATTATTAAAGAAATTATGAGGCCATCATATTCAGCAACAAAAAATATATACACTGAACAATATCGTCACAAACATCTCAAAGGCCACTTCATTATTGAAAAATATAAACAAATTAAAAAAAAAAATTAAAAAAATTGTTTTATCAGAGATTCTCCCACCATGAAATATATACAAGAAAAACTTTTGCTGGGGGCAAAAACCTAAAAGTCTATATTCTTATATATTTATGTATGGGAAAAATAATGATTTAAAAAGACTTTTGATAAAGAAAAAATTAGTGTACAAATTTATCTTCCAATTTATTTTCTCTAGCTTTTCTTGTTTTCTATGTCATCTTTTGTTTCTATTTTGTCATCTTTTGTTTCTATTTTGTCTATTGTTTCAGCTTCTGTCGTTTCTTCTTCTGTGTTTTCTTTCTTGAAGAACAGCAAAGGGAACATTCCGAGTATACAACCGATTGAAATGCCAATCACTTTGCCCTGAAAAGAGAAGCAAAAAAGACAAGACAGGATTAATTAAGAGGATATGCTGTTTAGGTTGTGATGCTGAAAGCTGTCTTGGCTCTAGTTATGATTTCCTTTCTTTTAGAGTCTCATAATAAAATCATTTTTCATCAGTGACTATTTAGTCCAAAAGTGACTTTTTTATGTCAGCAAAAAGAGGAAGACAAGTGTTCAATTCTTAGATTCATATTGAAAAAAGGCTCAATTTTTTGAGTCAAGGGGAATAACTTCTGATCGAAGTTATCTCCCTTGCACTTCTAATTTTTTTTTTTATGGAATTTACAAAAAGAGTACTATCTTTTTTAATTCTATTCATTGATGAGTTCCACTGCAATTTGGAGTGGTTCATCAATTTAAGAGGTAAAAACTGACCAATATTTTTTCTGAGTATACGTGGAACTGATTTTCTGGAAATATCCTCAAGATTTGTGAATAATGTACGATACTTGACTGAGTATACAAACAACAAAGAGCTGAGAAAACTCCAGACACTTGAAATGGCGCTGGGAACTTTTGCATCAACTTATTGAATTATTTAGATGAGAAATTATCATTATACGTGGATTTATTATGTTATCTTCATCTTGATTGTTTAAATGTTTCAGCCATTATACCCTACGGCTTTCTCCAGGTGCCTATCACAATTAAAAATCCTATCAGAATCTTGATTCAAGGCCTTGATTCCATGTGCAGGGGTCGACTATTTCCACCTGTGAGTGGGAGTATCTTGTATTACACCATCTTTCTTTTGATTCCTTTTCCTATAAATATTCTGGAAGATCTTGAAAGTCTGGAATGATTATTCTGGAAGATCTTGAAAGTCTGGAATGATCATTCCAATCAAAACGTTGAGGTGGTACTAAAGAATTGCTTTGATACTTTGACTGCCAATAAAATAAGTCTTCAATCTAAAATTGCGACAAAAATTACATTAATTTTTTCAGAGAGTGAAAATGATAAGGGGAAAAAAGATGGCAGAACTCTGACAATGCCATACAATTACTAAAAATGAAATAAAAATCCAATATTAAAAAATAAGGAAGAGAATGCAATTCTCACAGTATGTACAAATCATGCATGATAATTTCTCAATCACAAACAAAGTGTTGGATCCACCCTAAATCTAATCAGTTCTTCTATAGCCCATTGTCTAACTTTCCACAAAATCTTAATTACGTTCAAGAAATTATAGATATATCTTGTGGAGAGTCAGATGGAAGACCTCTTCACCTTTGTTGACAGAGGTGATAAAAATAATGCAAATCAGAAGAAAGAGAGAAAGAGGGCGATAATTCCTTACCAAATTTCCAATCCACCGAGTTTTTGGCATGTCAACTTGCTTAGCTGTAAGAGGTGGAGAGTGGAAACCCATTTTACCTGCCCACATTTCTACATACCATGCAGAGCTGAAAGACAAAAAAAACCTGGAGTAAGATTATAGTTTGACCAAAGTTATTCCTTTAAATAAATATAATCCTTTCATTCAAGTAATACCATACAATTAACACTTTCAGTGATTATTCCAAAGATTTTTGTGGATAGCATTCCTGGGTCACAATTACTGAATAGAAAGATCATCTTTCTTCCAGTACTTAACTCCCTTTACTATTCTGATGAAACCAAAAGACCCAGCTTCCTAGTCTGATAGACAGTCTCGAGAAAACAGGGAGCACAATAGACAGGATGACCATCAAAAACAAGAAGCATTCAAAAAAGTCAAGTTTAAAAAGTATAAGACAAACAAAATGAGAAAGAGAAAGTTTTAAGAATCAATAAAAAACAAATGAATTATTTTCACAAAATAAAACTAAAAAGTTTTGTTTTCTTTAAATCTCAATCAGAACTAAACAAAATATTAACTAACATTGGAGCCCTCTGTTAGTCTGTTTATTCGTGCCATTATCATGCTAAAATTACGAGAACCACTGATCAGCTTTTGGCATGAAAACTCACAAGACATCAAAACTATGTGAAGTTGACCTCAAACATCATTATAGGTCACCAGATGTCATTTAAAGCTGTTCATGCCAATATTACACTAAAACTGCAAAGCCCACAAGACATCCCTAGGAGGTCATTCAAGGTTATCAGAGGTTAATTCAAGCCAACTGAATCAATTTCTAGCAAAGTGGCGTGAAATATTGAGTTTGATATAAAGTATAAAAAAGTTTTTGACTGAAAAAATGGTAGGGTTGATATGGTCAATTTTGATGAAATAGTGCTAACCACCAAGGTCATGGGAGCTCACCAAAGGTCAATTTTGGATTAGGATAGCTTCTTTCAATCCATATTACAGCCAAACGATTACAATCTTGAAGATAACTGGTATGCCAGATTGACTTAAAAAAAGATGAGAACATAGGTGGCTCTAACCTACAAAGTCATGGGAAGTAGCTAGAAGTCAATTTTTCTTATCAAAATAGTTCTTTTTCAGCAAACAAAAGAACTTAAAAACTTGATTTTTTTATCTTATTTGTAAGACATTGCATAAACCTGAAAAATGTTTCCAGACATTTTTAATAAGCATATTTTTCATACTGACACCCAGTGGGAAAAATACAGATCGTTTTGTCTTGGTGAGTGAGTAGAACCATGTATATCAGCTCACTATTACTAGGTTGTTTGAAACCATCAACCAAAACTTTCAACAAAGGTTTCTTTAGTTTTTAAGTAGTTCTGCCAGGCTAGCTCACTGGCAATGCATACAGGCCATACAAATGGAGCTAGAAGACTATAATTAAATAAATAAATAAAAATATATAATGTAGTAAGGATTCGCCACACTAACACATTTATGTTTCTGCACTGTTTGGGCTTCTCCAGACAAATGATTTGGTTTATTCTAAATTCCTATTTACGATATTTTGGAGGGGGTATCTATTTTTCTAGGTTGTAGGATCTTCATTTTATTCTCTCTCTATATATATATATTATATATAATATATCTATATATATATATAATATATATATATATATAATATATATAATATATAATATATATAATATATATAATATATATATATATATAATATATATAATATATAATATATATATATGGGGGGAATTAGTGGTAGGTCATTTGCTTGTTATGTTTTGTTTTATTCAGTTGGGATACTGTGCTTGTTGGCAGTTATAAATTACAAATTAGGAGGATGTGGTGGAGGCATTTCCATTATCAGTGTGTAGTATTCAGTTCTTCGTGGTATGTTTCCTCTCTCAGAGTATTTTATTTTCAGTGATAGCCAACTGATTGTAGAAAAGAGTAACACGAAAAAATGAAAAAAGGTATTTTGAAAATACATCATAAAAGAAATGAAAAAATTGAACTTTAAAGTTGAAATCAAGGCCAATGTAAAAATTCTACATTTTTAGATGAAACTTTTGATTTAAACAGTAACACCCATAAACCACACAGAAAAGGAAATTATTCATATTAAAACAAGTCCTAACCATCCAAACAAAATCATTAAAAAGATACTTAAATCTATTGAGACTAATGTATAATTCCTCAACTGAAATAATATTCAACAAGGTTAAAAATAAATATACCAAAGCCCTAAAGGACAGCAGTTTTACTGAAACTAGCTTTGAATAGGATGATAATGTAAAATCCAATGGAGTAAACCATTGCAACAACAAAAAAAGTAGGGGTAGTAAAATCATCTGGTATACACTGCCATTCAACCTACAAGTAAAAACAAACTTAGGAAAAATATTCATCCAATTGATAGAAACATACTTCCCCTCAAGCAACCCTCTAAGTAAAATAAAAGAACTGAAAATTAGCTCCAATCGTATGGAAAATTTTAATATACTCTTCACAAAACACTACAATAGAGTAATTAAAATCAATACCAACAAAGAGAGCATAGATATACTAGGCTGCAATCGTACCAATAAAAACAGATGTCTTTTGTCCATCAGCAAATATACACAAGCTACAAATCAAATCAAATAAAAGAGAAACTACTTCCACCTAGACACACCCACAAAAAATGTCCCAAACAGGAATCTAAAATATACCTAATTATTCACCTAAAGAAACCCAAACAGTGCAGAAACATGAATGCGTTTGTGTAGTAAATCTCCATTCTACTATGCTTCTAGCTCTTCTCTAAACCAACTTAATATATAAAGTTGAATGTATCAAGCACTCTATGAAATAAACCCATCATACACAATATCATATTGCATCCCTGATTTATACTGTGTGAATATATTATATATATATATATATATATATATATATATATATATATATATATATATATATAATGTATGCACAATAAATGCAAAAAGTATCCAATGCATCTGAAAAGTTCATTTTAACATCCTTATACAGCTTGAACAAGATTAAACATTGAAAAATAATATACGAAAATCAGAAATCTTTCATTCAAATTTTGTCAAATTTGCAGGTGTACAATTTTTACTCAGATTTTTTTTTTTCAATTTTTTTTTCACTTTCTGTTACATGAAACCAAAGGCTGTAAATTGGAATTCTTATCATTATTTTCTGTGTGTGTGTATGTGTATATATATAATATAAGTATCTTGATCAAGATATTAGGTTAGTAATATCAACCTATGGAGTCTTCCTGTGATTTATTATTCAGTTTGAAAATTCATACTCGAACATTCAGTGTCTGAGATCTTACATATGATTGGCTACTATAAAAAGTAATTCATCTGAAGATTATTTTCATAGAAACGAAATGCAGAGGCTAATCTCTAAGGAGGAAAAGAATTTGCTGTTCTGGATATTTATTGAGTTACTAACCCAATTCCTGCAATATCTGAAACCATGTTGCCCAGACCAGCAGCAGCCATCGTGGAGATCCCCAGCAGAGCACCAAATGTACTATCAATGTATTCTCCCTGAAAACAGAAAATTAAAAACAATATCAGTGAAGTAAGGATGGGGGAGGAATCAATACAGAAAAAAAGATTGGAGTATTATACATACTGATGGAGCTCTTCCTTCATCCGGTCATATTTTTGATGCTCCTATTCAAAAGTAGGAGTTGACAAAATAGGAGTTTCACCCATTATCTTTCCCAGATTGGATAAAATTCAGAGATTGCCCATTTTTCTCAGAATGCATCTGAGCAAAATAATGCATAATTATACAGCTATCTTTCATTGATGCATATTTGTTTAAAGACAACGAAGAGTTTTTTTTTTTTCTAATTAACTGTTCTTGTTTACCAGAGACTGTGTCTGGATGTAAATAATGTAAATATTGTCAAAATGCAAGGGATCAAGGGCTTTCAGCCATATTTTTGGCCATTATCAAGACTAGGGAGAAACTGTGTATACCATTAAAATCGGCATTTGCCATTTGTGCATTAGGATGACATTACGTACAGGGGGAGAAGCGTGAAGCAAATTTATAGTGAGGATTTCATAAGAGAGCAGGAGAGGAAAATAATATGATGGAAATATTGATAGGAACAGTATGATGAATACTAACAATCAAATGTTGTCTGCAAAAGATTTCATACAACAGATATACGTGAGATTTATCACATTTTATTGGACAATATATTTAATGCAATGACTTAATATCTACTAATATAAAATGCAATATGTATATACATTTATATCTTGAGTGTGATATTGAGGGGCCTGCTTTTGCTCCGAGCCAAATGATTTCAATGGTCAGCAACTATGAGAAGAATATTGAATAATAAAACAGCACTTCTTATATGACTAGATTAAACAATGTTTGAAAAATCCACATAAAAGAATGAATAAATAAATAAATTCATAAAATTTAAATCCATTGGTGTTGTCGAGTCAACATTTTATTTCAAATTACAATTTCATTAAGCCAGGAAGTTGATAAATCAACACTTTTTCAATAAATTTTGTAAAAAAAAATTTCTGTAGTGGTATAGCCATCAAGAACAAGAAAATCCCATCAGTCCTCAAAAAGAAAGGTATATAACCAATGCAAACTTTCAATTGTCACCCAAGGAGTTGAAACATGGAGAGATCACAAGAAAGCACAATCAGAAATATCATGGAATCCATCAGAAAACTCAAATCGCAATGGGCTGGTCATATTGCAAGAATTTCAGACTGCTGAAAATCATGACTTACAGTAGATGTTTGAGTAGAAATCCATTGGGCAAAGCAATACTAGTATGAAGGAGATTATACACCTATCAGGGCCTCCTTATCCACTAGGTGTACACATGGTTGTGGGGATGGTTATTGAGAGATATGAAGATGATAGTATAAATTAACTTAGCAGAGAAGGAAATCTATCAGATTCCTACGCAGACAACATGGCTCACAAGTAGATGGTGATAGATTCATAAATCATATATATAATAAGAGCCATATCCATCAAAGTTATAGTATAAGTAACAGCCATCAGCCGAGCCTGTTGCCGTCAGGCATTACCAGCCATCAGCAGCAGTAGCCGGAATAAGCATCGAGCGCAGGAAGTTAGAGTCATGTTCGTCACACATAATGACTAAACAGGCCTTCATTTTTAAATATATAACCCACATGAGGGGAATGCCTGGATTTTGTATTGAGGAAGAGTGAATGAGGAAACTAACAAAAAATGTTGTCTACAAAGAAATAATTGGTTGTTATTCATAATATAAATTGATAAAAGACAATAGCTTAATATTTAATGATCATTTAAATTCATTGAATTTTTGTTGGTTTAGGGTTAAACTCTTTCTAAATTACCCCTACTATATCACTTTTGCAGATTTTTCACCTTATATTACATGAATTTTCATTCATACACTTATGATAACCTTCAGCAAAACGACAGATCACTATGATAATATGCCAAGTGTATTTACTTATTTGTTCATGGTCATGTTAAGAGACAACTTTTTATTATTATCAAGTAAATTACCATATGATGACAGAGTAAAAATAGAATTTTATGTTCTGGTAACAGTGAAAATGCTGAATCTAAAGAATAATAAAAATCTATAAAGAACCATAAAAATCCATTTATGGTCAACAGAACGCTATTCTCAAAGCTCACTGTAAAGTGAATCTTTATTATTGACGCCTATAAAATGCAATGAGTATAGAAATCTATTCTCCAAGCTCACTACAATGCAAATCTCTATTATCCACATATATGAAATGCTATGTATATCCATATATTTCATTATATACCAACATTTTTAAGGGCGTTGGTAAACTGGTAGTAATAATAATAATGACCATTTCTCTGATATCATAAATGACCAAACTCAATGTTAATGCTGCTTAGTTTAGATGAAATAAATCTACCATATATGTTGGACTATAAGACAAAAGGTCTAAAAAAGTATTTGGAGGGCTACTGATCACTGTAGCTCATCTAAACATCATTACTGCCCATAATGAGCTTCAGTAGATAGCCCCCCAGTCATAATACCAGTGCACTGGATGCCATGTAGTTGGAATTTTTTCAGATCAAATGTTTGTCTTATATGCCAGCATCTTTTTTGTTTATTTCTGTAGACTCCTTGTGGAGCATAGGGTCACAAGCAATCAACTTCAGTTTCAGTAGCAAGTAGGTTTTTGCAGGGTGGAGTTGCTAGCCCCATGCCAAAACCCTCTTCCTTTAAGTGAGTTTGCCACCTGCTATGGCAACAGCCAGGACTTTTCACACAGAATAACCTTCTCTTACATCAACAACCCAACCATTTATCCATAGCTTGATAAAGAAGTAGACTCGTGCCTTTCCCAACAGCATAAGTACAAAGTGAACACAAACAGCCTTGGCAGAAATTTGAGCTCAGTCTGCCAATTCCATTTTCTTTACCAGTAACCACTAAGCCACTCCACACCTCTGTATACGGTTATATTGGAAAAAGAGTAGTGTTGCATTCATTTTATTCTAAGGTTCAAAATTTCTCCACAAAATGAATTTTAAAAAACATTATCAGATCGTAACTTGCTTAAAGGAGCATTTGAAAGATTAATCTGCTTGAGTTGTTCAAAAAGAGATTTTCCTCAGAAGAGACAAATTCTTCTCAAGGCCAGACAGCATCAAGAGAAGTTGGAACGAATAAAATAAGTTTTTTCCTCCTCTAATCTCAGAAATTGCTTTATTCTAGCAAAGACTCAATTATTTGCTGCAGTATTTGTTGAGAGAAAATTTAACACTTTATAACAGGGCTATCTGTAGCTCTGGGTTTTGTCATAAATATATTCATTTAAAACATGTCAAGTACTTTGGAAAAAAACTGATATTCGCATTGAAAGAACAAAACAAAATAGAAAATATCATGCAGTATGGATGAAGTATGAATGATTTCCTGATTGAAATTTTATAAAAATTGTTTTTTTGATTTGGGTAAAATCTGTCTGATCTATTTTCTAGAAGATTTGACATGTGCTCCATGGAATGAAAATTTAATTATCATAAAATTTATTTCTGAAAACATCTCATAACATCCATACTTTGCATAAATGAATCACTGTATTGTGTGTGTAACCAGAGATTATTATCAAAAAAATCATCTGGCATTATCTGAAAAAGATAGATTTTCAAGAAAAAAAAAATACCAGCACAAGATTTGGGCATTGTTGATCCCAAAATGACCATAGAGACCCTAAAAAGCACTTTTGGGGGCTATAACTTTTGGATGATACTTAATCATGTATTTGTGCAATTTTCATGGTTGTAGTATCAAATATATGACCATAGACACAGATGAGCAAGGAGAAGAATCTGTAGCCCATTTGAGAGGTTGGTAGGGCTTGCCATTTGTAGGGCTACGGTGATTTGATACAAGTAAAGATCTGGAAATTTCTTTCAATAATTATTTTAATCAGATCAATTCCATTAAACTGAAATGACATTTCAAAAACAAAACAGACACTTATTGATCCTTGCAACAATGAGAGGAGAAGACAGAATAACATAAATCATTTGTCAAAAGATTGATTGATGGTTTTCAGGTGGAACCAACCAAATGATACAATCAGTAGAAATCCGATTGATCTGAGGTGTGGATGATCTAATGCTTAGCAGCACAAGGCACAGAACTGGTAAACCAACTTCAAACTCCAGCCTTAACTTAACACAAAAATCCTTGGGAAAAACACGAATCCATCTCATCTATGGACAGAAGGGCAGACTGGGCTCTCCAGTTTTATTTGGCAGCCAGTCTAAGAATTACACAACTCTGAATTCAATTGGGGAAAGTCCAAGCCATCACCCGTAACAGGGTTTTGGTGAAGCTATGACAGGACTTGTAAGCCAAAAGTGTATTATAATAGATTCATCAGGTAAAATAAAGGAGAATAAAAAATAATCACCATTTCCATACTCCCATGACACTTGAGTACAAGTGGAAGATTTTAAAAGACAAATAAAAACTTACTGATCAGAGTTATTTTCTATAAGGAGTCAAAAATTAGTTGCTTTCTTCCATCAAATTATGTGAAAATTCTCAATCAGAAACAACAGAAGACAATCTGTAATCTCTCCATAATTGAGTTAGAAGAGTATCATGCTGTTCAAGCGTAGAATTGACCTCACCAGATGTTATAAATGCAGATTTTATGGACATATTTTCAAAGGACTACAAGGCTATTTTGTTATCTGGCCTAGAAGCAGAAGATACATTGGCAACCATCATGAACAAGTTTAGATCAATAGACAAGGAGATTATCTTAAAATAGAAATGCTTCCAGACGACCATGTGTTCAACACTGTACCAGCAGATGAGAACATCAGATAAATACGGAACCAATTAATTTTACAAGATTCCTTGATAAACTCATAAATGAAATTAAACACCCTATAACAATAAACAAGTGGAGATACAGAGAGGTGTAGTGGTTACCGGCATGGAAAATGGAATCTGCAAACTTGGTTTGTTTCAGCCAAGGCTACTTATATTCACTTCACACTGATACCCTTTACAAAAGGCATGAATCCATTTCTCACCCTAGCTATGGGTAAAAATAGCTGGGTAGTTGGAGCCCTTTAACTCTCTAAGGTAGTCCATCTTAGGCATGGGGCTAGCAACTCCACCCTATAAAACATACTTGCTAATGAATTCACAATGAAACCCTATATTCCACAAAGAATCTACAAGAGTGGGGAAAAAAACACCAGTGAACATGAGGGAGCTATCACATCTGAATAGAAATACAGTGTCCCAGTGTTTAATATGATAGATAAAATAGAAGGTAAAAGCAAAAAGTAAATCAAAAGAGCAAAGTTAAACAAACATTCAAAAAGTCTTAAACCCTTTTGAGACTCCTGGGACATATACATCCCAAAGTTTCTATGACTGCTGGGATAAATATGACCCATAGATCTCTTTTAGAAGTCCATTAAGATATATCTGTCACAAAAAATGAAGTAAATGATATTTTCCTGGGTTAGATGTCCATTGCAACAAATATGTCCTTGGACAAATGTCTAATGGGACAAATATATCCCACAATGATTTTTGTTTTTCAATATATACCCCCCCCCCCATGCTAAGGATCTGGTGAACTATAGTCGCTAAGACATAACTGAGACGGTTCCTAATAGTGTTTGTAGTAACTTAATGAGAGCCAAGTATAAATACCTTGATACACATAGAGATAGCCAGCCAACTGAACTGAAGAAATGTTTATTCTTTTGGTTGACAGTTTCTAATTTGCATATTAATAGTGGAACCATTATGCTTTAGGTTGCTGAAGACTTTTGCACAGTACTATATAACTAGCAAAGTAAATGAGTTGTTGCATTTCATGTTATGATTTTGGTAAATATTAATGTAAGATGAAATAGTTGAGAAAGACATCAAGTGCATGGGCATCTACTGAGGGATGGTTGCAAATAGGGCATTTGCCCCACCCTAGATCAGGCCCTCTCATCTAGAGTGAGGAGGTTTGAAAGTTCAAACTTCATAGGATTATAACATAATACAACTGTTTTATGTTACCCTAACTTAATGTAAAAATAGTAATATACTTCACTGGAAACAGCTGCTAAAATATCTTCCCTCTCCCATACACACCTTGGATATATATTCTTTTTTGCCCCCACCCCAACACCCTACCGGAAAAGTGGCAGCAGATGCCCATGATCAAGTGTTCTATGCTTCATTGCAATGTGATTGCTTGCAGACTAATAACAGATTTCTTCTTGAACTTTCCTCATAAAAAGTTCAGAAAAATGATTCATAATACATTTTGACCTGAAGAAAAAAAATTTTTCTTAAGTTTCATAAAACATGGTTTACCCAAGTCATCAAACACATTAGGCAATGATTTGGTCTCTATTTCTTGAGCATTCATGAAAAACTAATCATTGTTTGTATCAACTGTGGGTTTTTATGGGGCCAGGATGCCATTCTGGTGCCCAAAATGGATTACTTTACATGACTAAAGGGCACCAGCTGCCCTGCTATTTACCCATAGTTGGGGGGATGCATGCTTTTCCCAAGGGCATTCATGAACACAATCATCTCAACCAGAATTTGAACTCTGGCTCACCTGTTCTGTTCTCTGTGCCATTAAATATTAAGCTGACTCCCACTTCTTCCTTATACGCGACACAAAAATGTTCTTTTGCAATTCTAATTTATATTGGAAAGAATGAAGTGGAGAAAAGACATGCAATCAGTGATGGTGCAAGGGAGATAATCACTCCTGCCATAAGAGCAAATGCTTTGCTGAGAAGGGGAGATCTTTAAAAGCAACCCTACAGGCCCCAAATGTTCAGAGGGGGGAGAGTTCTATGAATAGTTCACAGACTGGATTAAATGTTGGAGGAGGCCTCTCAAGGAATCAGCTCTGTATACAAGAAAAAAAAAGCAGAGCAAAGCAATGACAAAATCAGAAAGTTGGTATATTCTCTTTTTATCTGTCAGTTTAGATGTTTTGAGAGGCAACTAGTTAAGAAGGACAACATTAAATGCAAAGCTGTGGAGAAGGCAGCTGGAAACCATTCTTCTATTCCAGACAAGAACAATCATGGTAGTGTTTAATCTGCAGATGTGGATAACCATGATCACCCACATCCTGAAAGAGATATGGCAAAAAGGAGAGAGAGAGAGAGAAATATAACCTGGGACTAATTTGGAATGTTTTGGTAGCCTTCAAGATGAATCCATTTTCTGATGAAAGCACTTGTTCTGCAGGAATCGCATGTTTTCATAACAGAATGGATTCTAGAATCAATTTACGCCCCCCCCCCCCTGTAAGCAAATGCTTGATCTTTACAGATGCATTTGACATTTTACACTGTCTGATTGTCTGTGGGAAGCTCAACAGATTCTCTGCATCATATTGCTTGATGATGATGATGATGATGCTCAATATCAACATTAAGTACAAAACATGAGCAGCAGCAATTATTTTGCTTGTTCCTACCTGCGTTTGAATGCTACACTTTCAGTTATAAAGATGAGAGACAGACAAGGTAATTTGATAAAAGAACGTTGGGTAGTTTAATAAGAGAATAGGAAGAGACATGGGTTGATTGCTGCTACTGATACTATAAGTATCAATTTACCATTGCCTATGCCCCCCCAAACCAACCAAATGCATGATCTCTACAAATTCTCTTAACATTTTACATTGTCCGACTGTACATAGGGAGCTCAACATACTTTCTTCTTCATAATACATGTTGATCATCATCAGAGTATCAACAACACAAAACACATAGAATGAGTAGCAAGAGAAATGGAGTATGTTTATCGTTCATTCCTGTAGATTTCTCAAGAAGCATAAAGCTGTTGGCAGTTTCAGTGGCAATAAGTCGGGGGTGGGGGGGCCTCCAGTGTAGCTCACCTTAGGATGAACTGCCTGACAAGGCTAAAAGACTAACTGCCCTGTTATATGCCCATAGCTGAGATGGACAACTGGTTTCATGCCTCTCCCAAGGTCATTAATGAAAAATGAACCCCAACAGCCTCAGCCAAAACTCAACTCTATTTACAAATTCCGTTCTTAATGTCAGTCACCGAAATAGAATGTGCATGATGGCATTCATTGGAGTACACGACACATCAAGATTTTATCACAATCAGTGAATTGACAAGAACCATAAGTTCAATGATGCATCCACCATCCTTATGTCCATATCTTTGATTTCTGATTTCAAAGGGATTCTAAAGTAAGTAGTTGCATTACTAGTTGTGGTAGAAGTAGCAGGAGGAGGAGAAAGGTGAGAATGATTCACCTGAAAATCTGGCTATTGAAAAAAAAATGAATAGTAGGTTTGAATTAAAGTAAATGCACAATTTTTATCGATAATTTGTTTAGCAGTCTCAGTATATAGTTATTTCAATTGATAAGTGGGCTTTAAATGGGTATCTAGAACATTCTGATGTGTAGAGATAGCTAGACATTGAAAAGTTTACCCAGTTTTAGCCACTTTTGTAATCAGTTTCAGTTATTAGTAACAAACTATACTTGGCAACACTGTAAAAAACAAACAATTGATACATCATCTATTGATGATGTCACACCTCTTATGACATAATAGCAGTAGATAAATGAAACACAAAACTTCGTCTATTCTCTTTCTACCGTATAACATAACAGGGACTGATCAATAGACCAACCAAAGAGCGTCTTGTAGAGATATATAGACGCATATGAACATGACAGTCTCAAAATACTTTTATTATTGATTTTTACAAGGTGAAAAATGTATATAACCATAATTAATTATTTTTCACTATTGTTTACCTTCATCTTAATTTTTTAGTTACTTTTATCATAACTCAGTCTACCAACCTATGACAGAGAGTATACAGTGCAGATTGGAAATGTTTTTTTCATTTCCATGTTGTTTACTCACTGCTGTAGATCATCATCATCATCATCATCAGTCTCCTGATGTTGATCATTAGACAAAGACCTTCCCAGGGATTTGCCACACTTCATTATTGTGGGTGTTGCAGAACCATTACTTACTGAATTTGTCTACTTTATCTCTCCATCTAGTACTCTGCTGGCCTTGGTTGCATATGTGATCTCTGGGGATCCATGTTGTGAATTGTGATGTCTATTAGTTATCTGACATTCTTGCAACATGGCTATCCCATTGCCATTTGAGTTTTCTAATAGATTCTATGAAGTCTTGGACTCCTGTTTTCTTACGGATATATTGTGCTGTCTTGTGATTTCTCCATGTGAGGTTGAGCATAATTCTTTCATGTGCACATTGCATGGTTTTCAGTTCACAGGTCTATCACTTGGTTAGTTTCTATGTTTCAGCTCCATAAGTGACTATCAGCAGAAAACATTGGTTGTACACTCTTCTTTTTAGAATTATTGGAATCATCTGTTTTTTTAAGGTTGAGCTTACTCTGCCAAAGGCTTACCATCCTAGAGTGATTCTTCACTTGATTTCCAGTTTTGTATCTTCAATTTCAACAGCTGTGTACTTATTCTTGGTGGGGTTGTTGCAAATGACCTTCATTTTACTGAAGTTCAGGTGTAGGCCGACATTCTTGCTTTCTCCATTTAGTTCATCTAGCATTAGTTGGAGGTTGTGTAGGTTCTCTGCAAAAAAGGCGATGTCTGCAAAACTGAGGTTGCTCAAATATTCGCCATCTATTTTGATTCCTTTATTTTCCCAATCTAGGTTTCTGAAGATCATCTCCAGACAGGCTGTGAAGAGTTCAGGTGAACTGGTATCACCTTTTCTTACTCATTTTCTATTCGTAATCTGGGCTTATATCTCACAATGGATAACTTGGAACAGATTGTCTTGCAATGTAAAATTTTTACTCTTCAACATCTACCACAGATATAATGGTATAATAATGGTTTTTTATATACTTCTATAAACAGCATTTTCAAATACAAGTGAAAATCATTACAAGGACCAACTGGTAAAAACCTGCATTGTTGTGTGCTCATAATAAGTTCCCTCATGATATCACAGCATTCTATTAAGACATGAAACATTGGTTAGAAATAGAAATATTGTAAATATGTAAATTGCCTTCCTTTTCTCACTATGCATGCTTTCAATCTTTCTCAAATTGGTCTGAAAGAAAGTGAATTTGGCTTCCATAGACCTTGCAATGTACATCACAGGAAAAAAACTCAACGAATGAACAATTTCTGGAAAGCATCAGCTGTTGAGAGGCTAATTAATTTTGGACAGTTCATTGCACAGATCAGTGAGGAAACAATTAGCAACATCAGCAGAAGAAAATTATTTAATGAAATTATCCAAGACCAAAAGAATATCCAACATTAAGTCATAAGGTAACATTGTTCTTGTAAGACATTATTTCACCTTCTATTTCAGATTTTAAACTTTAAAAAAAGCAGAAAATAAAACTCAATAGAAACTGTTACATGACCAATATCTGTTGGCAGCATACTGTGTTGGGGGAGAGGGATGATCAATTACAGATTTTGGGGGGCATGATTCAATTACCAGAAGCAGAAATATATTATATAAACTATGAAAAGATTTCTGACTGAATTCGTTTAACAACTAAGATGATGACGACAACTGATTGAATCAGTTTATAATAATGGAAAGATTGTTTTAAAAATATTACCTCCAACTCTAAAGGAAATATTTCTTTTGAGATATTTGTTGGAAATCAAACTTTATAAAAATATGTATAAGAGGTTTTATTGTCCATATCTGCCAATGCAAAGAAAACATGCAAAATTCGTTAATGATACTAGACTCCTCAGGAAAAAAGAAATTGGTTGAATACACGATTGATATAAAATCTAATAGCTTTATATCAGTTATTAGAGCTTGGATGGCTGGCTATGTATGTATGTATGTATGCATGTATGTATTATGTATGTATTATGTATATAGGTTGAACTAATCCAACTAGAGGGTTAGAATTTTAAACATCTACTACTTAATGTGTAGAAAAAACAATTTTTCTTAAACTTGAAAATTCCCTCTCTAAATAGGCTTGTAAAAAGTCATTGGTCACAAGATGGTTTCTTGTGAGTGACAAAACCAGACCTGTTAACCTTGTTGATGACCATGAAAGTTGAATGTACACATTTACTCAGAAAACAGTCTTCCACTGCAAATATTTTCCAGTATGAAGGTTTATTGAACTATGGCCCCGAAAGAAAATCATTGAAATTAATCTGCTCAGAAGATTAGAGGTAAAGTTTGTAAATGAATAGCAGCTTCTAGAAAATACTTCAAAAATCTTTAGCACTCTTTCTTAAGCATACCAATATCTCGTTCACTTAGAAACTCTGAAAGCCTTCAAGACGCGTGTCTGAAATTGACCTGGCAAAACAATCACAAAATTCAAACACACTATTGTTTGGCGATTACAGTTGCCTACAGAGTTTTGAAGATTAAACACATATCTCCAGCTAAGACTCCTTTGACTTGGGAGAAAGTTATTTCTTTAGAATTTAACAATGGGAATGTGCCCCAAAAAACATTGAAAAACTGTCAACAGAAAAGACAAAAAATTTATAAAGATTCATTTTGGCATTTCAAACAAAAAATGAATAAATGAGGCTGATTTATTAAGGCTGCATGTCTTCAGTTTCTGGGAAGGAAAGGAGAAAAGTTCTTTTGTTGAAAATTTGATACTTTCAAATGAAATCTAATTGGAAACTTGCAAGCATCATTCAACAACTCATACAAAAACAGCATAAATAACTCTATAACTTAGTGATAATGAAAAGTAAAGAAAAACATATGATCAATAGAAAGGCTTTTTTGTATACTTACGGCAACTATCATCAAGACATTGTCCAAGAAACCAAAACCCACAAATGGAAGTGCATTGTGTATAAATACTGAAAAGAAAGATAAATATAAATGATGAAAATGAATGCAAAGCAAGTTGTACATAGGAAAAGTATTTATGCAGTGGAAGAAAATAGGCCAGAAGAAAGAAAAAACCAATAATAGAGTTGATCAGAAATGAACTCATTTCTTTCTAAGCAATACATGAAGCGGCTACAATTTTAAGCAAGCAATTAAGTGTGCAGTCAAAAGAAATGTCTTTTTTAGGAATCTCATTTATCACTGCTACCCACAACAGACAAGTTTAATCACTGTTGCTGGGTTTAGGTTATTTATGTTCTGACATTTATATCTATCTATCTAGACTTTGCCCAGCCCAAACTGTTCATAGTAGAAACTTGAAATTTGGCACACACACTCCCCTCAATAAGTAGAGAAAATATTTTTTGAAAATATGCAACCCTTCCAAATAGGTTTTTTATTGAGGGTTTAATTAACAATTAAAGTTAAACCAAAATTTGTTAGTTTGCGTCCAGCAGCATTCACACTTGTTTTAAGAAAATTTGTACTTTTTAGTGATCACAGTCCCAAAAAGGCAAGAAAAGTAACTTATTCATTGATCACCACCTTTTTCTAATTTTTTTTATTGATCACCCTATCAAGCAACTAACCAGACCTGTTATATCTTTTTTAATCATAAATTTATGATTCAAACCATACTGGCAGTATTTTCATCAAGGTAACTCAATTTTACCACTACCAATGCTTAATCTATGAGGTTAAAAAGCAAAATACATGGGTGGTGGTGATACATAATTCAAATTTGTATTTTTAGATACCACATTTCCTGGCATATATGTATATGGATTAGATGAGAGCAAATATTGTCCTAACATGTGATCAAGTTCGCCCTATAGCATTTCTGATCAGGTATAACAGGATATGTTGTTAGTTTTTCAGCTTTTCACCTGAGCATTTGCCATTTGATCTTTCCTAATTATAATACCTTCGTTGGTGCAGAGTTCTTTGAAAATTATTTTTAGCTTGTTGGTTTGGAGATGATTTTGTTCATTACTGTGGGATCAGTTCTTTATGCCTTCTGCTCAGAGTCAGTCACATGGGGAGGGAGTGGCTGTAATATATTTACCTGCTTGTAATTGAAAAATTGTATGGTGGAGAATTTCTATTTCAGGTCTTATTCGTTGCTGTTGATATTGAATTTGGTGTGTAGGTGTCAGTTAGGTCGAAGGTTGAGGAAGTCTTTTTGTTTGTTATCCACAGAGGATGGAAAATTAATAACATTCTACTTAATCACATTTGCATCTCTTTTTATCCTCTTTCCAAACAACCGAATATAATTCATTATAACTTACTTGTCTGAGCAAAGCATTTTCATTCAATAATTTAAATCAATTATGACAGCTGCTTCTGATCTCAAGTGTATAGTTTTTAATCCTAGTCATGACATCTATTGCAATGTCCACTGCAAACCCTAGCTATTGCTTGAAATTTACTCTTATATTCAAAAATTTGAATAATATTATCAAGGGGAATTACAACTGATCAAAGTTGCCTTCCTTCCAGCTTTAGGTGAAATTTTTTATTTATTTTTCATTCAGTTAAAATAATTTTAACAAATTCTATTTCTGTCACAGAAGAGTTCCACTGTGAATGGAGGAGTAGTATCAAGCAGTTTATGGCAATTAAATCCAACAAAATATTCAATATTTGGGATTGTATTTTGAGCATAAATTGCATAAAATGGTACCATTTTTATTCCTTGTCTCCTATAAAGGTATACCAGTGACAAGATTTTAGTCAGAGTAATGTGCTGAAAGAAAGTATGGATGGTTAGGTTCATGCCCTATTGATCAGAAATTAATAGCAGCAGCCAGACTAAAATTTCATTTTCTGAGGCAGGACTAAAAAGAAAATATAATGGTTACTGTAATAATCAAAACTTATAGAAAAAAGCAAGTGAAAGCTTGAAACAGACTACTTTTCAAATACCCATCATAATTCTATATTCAGATATAGCTGCCACCAACTACAATTAATCAAGGGCTTAAAATACTTACTTCAAAGTAAAGTTTGCTTCATTTGTCTGTCCTTGAAACCTATTATATTATTGACTATATTTCGCACATCGAAGTGTGAATGGCGTAATAGATAATGGTATAGACAATTGGTGAGCCAAGATCAAATTTTGGCAGACACTGTTCGTGTTCACTTCACACTGATGCTCCCAGGAAAGCATGGAATCATCTCCCTCTAGCTATAGGTTAAATAGTAGGGTAGAATGGTCTCTCTAGCCCAAGAGGCAACCAGTCTAGGAGAAGGATAACACTGAGTTCAAAACTCATGCTCACCAGAAAATTATGGCAATGGGTGAGCTCAATCAGCCAAAAAACCAACATGACTTTACAATTGTCACAGGAGGAGTTGGGAAAGGTTTTTGTCCAGCTGAGGGCCTAAAATGGCTGATAATGACATTGCTTAGAATAAGACACAATGATATATTTGAAAAAATTAAAAATAAAACGGCAACATCCCTTTTGTTGTTTGAGCACAATGAAAATGTCACAATTTTAATGCCAAGATATTCTACATTTACTTCAGAAGTCTTGAACACAATTTGAATAAAAATGTTGAAAATGTTACTAAAATCACATGGGTTGAAACCAAGTTATTTCATATAGGGCTACTATTGATTAGTTGATGGCAAGTAACATTTTCTTCTTTACCTCTTCAACTTCACAGAATTCACTATAATAAAAGCAACAGTAATATTATCTAAGAAATTAAATAAGGGAAATATAAAAATGTTTTTCTGAAAAAGCAAAGTGACCCGTTTGGTGGAAATAAAAACAATTCATTCTCAGTTAAGAACATTTTCCTATATTAGGGTATATCAAAAGTATTTTTGCTCTTTACAGGCCTTTACTGCAAAGCTCATTTCATATACACATCTCAAATCTATGACTCATTAATATTATTATATGTATCATACCATGATCAACGCTGATCAGCTGTACATTTTGTTTCAGGTGTTATAATGGCAGATACAAGTATCGAGATACTGGCAATTTTGAAGCCTTTTAAGTGGGCCCCAAAGTCGCCAAATTCGAGAAGTGGAAAGAAATGAAAAAATATCTGACAGTACAGCTCAAAACTGGTTTAAATATTGCAGGGCTGGTGATTAGCCCCTCGGAATAAAGCTTAGAATTGAAAAGTCATCAGTTGTCGATTATGATGGTTTAAAACGCAAGGTAGTAGAGAACCCAACCACCAGCACTCAAAAACTTTTGAAGAGCTAGGACCATCAAAAGATATCACGTGTAGAGCATTACAAAAGCATATCATATGCTTCGGGAGAAAAAAATTTTAATTTTTAAGAAATTTTTATTTTAAAAAAAAAAAACACCCACGCACAGGTGCTTTCATGGGGTTAAAAAACGAAAATACTTTTGATACAACCAGACATTTCTCAAGATTTTCAGCAATTCACTATTCAGTTTGACTCTTGAATTCATATAAAAATATTGGATGAATATTTGAAAGGAAATTACTAAATGAAGTTACCTCCATTTTTCTTTTAGGCAGATTTTTTCCAAAAAGCATTGAACAATCATAGCCATCAAAGATGTTGAAGGGTTCTGTCCTTTTATATATGAATGTGTTCATGGCTTTGTTCACTTGTTCTAGCACTCCTGGCCATACTGTTTCATTTACAGATTTGAAAATTGGCATCAATACTCCACTAAACCCCTTCTAATAATGTTACTTTTTTATTTTTTGGGGAAAAAAAAAAAAGAAGCGTTTTTGGACCTTTTTGGGGCCTTATTTGAATGGGTTCATTGATGTCATCTAGATTCTCCAGAATAAAGATATTTCTAGATGTTTTCAAGATCTCTTTTAGATGTTTTCTAGTGGAAAACGCCAGTGATATCATAAATAGACTTTATTCTGACCATATTCATTCTTCAATTGAATTTTCATGACATCAAATTTTGACGCCACAGTTGTTCAATCATTGACAATGAGTTCCATTATTTTTTCATTCTCTTCACAAAAAAGTTCCACTCTCCATAAGAATGGTTTCAAGCAGTTTATGAATCTGAGACTAAGTTGAAAAATGGATTTAGAAATGAAATAGTTAGGCCTTAGACCTATAAAACTATTGAATAAGATTTTCAATTAAAAATTAGTGAAATGTAATTCTAAAATGAAGTTAAATCAAACGAAATGAGTGCTCTTTTTTCAAAGTGATTCAAAAAACTAATTAATCATAAAATGTTTTCATATTTTAGTTTGGAATTATTAATCTTTTTTCTGCTCCACTTCAACATGGGATACTGAGTTGCATTACTTCTAAACATTGGAGTAAGTTACCCTATTTTGATCCAATTTTTCTGAAGACATGAAGCATAAAGTCACATTAGTTTCAATAGCAAGTAGGTTTTTACAGGGTAGAATTGTTAGGCCACACCAAATATAGGTTAAAGGTCTCCGATCAACCTATTTATTCATAGTTCGAGGGATATGTGGATTCATGCCTTTCTCAAGGGCATTAGTGTAAAGTGAATGAAAGCAAACTAACAGAAACTAACTTATTTTTGCCAATTCTGTTTTTAATCCCAATACCACAACATCACTCCACACCTCATTCTTATACAATAGACAATTAGAATCCTTTTTAAAATTAGGATTATCAGAAACCTTGGCTTCTAAGATATGTAGAATGGGTTTTTACAATTTCAGATGAAAATAACATGTTTGATGCCAGAAAATACAATAAACAAATGGACTTGTCTACTAATCCTGATTAAATGTTGACCGTGGATCTCCAGAGGGAAAACTAACAACACAAATGCATAAAGGAGATAAATCACTCTTGATAATCAATATTTTCATTAAGAAGAAGAATGAATTTTAATATCTAAATGGAGGTGCAATCGGTATAGCAGTAACACCACCAGCAATGGATTCAGAGACCAGAGCTCAAAGTCTGGTCAAAGCTGTTTATGTTCACTTTGTACTGCTCCCCTTCGAAAAAGCAGGAACCCATCTCTTTAGATGCCAAAAGTATCACTCTCTGCTTTCCTCTGGACTTCATCAGCAACGTTATAAACTTCTTGTGGAGCATAGGGCTGTAACTAGACTATGTTGGGTAATGTTGCTGTGGTTCTAGTACTGAATAGATTTTTACAAGTTGAAGTTGCTAGCCCCATACTCAAACCCTTCACCTTTACCCATGCTTGGAAGCAGCATGATGGTCTTTTCTATTTACTTATAGCTAGGTGGAGATGATTCATGACTTTCCCAAGGGCATCTGTGCAAAGTGTATGCAAGCTCCAGTGCAAGTAACTGTCATGTCACTCGCACCTCCTTGTATCATTTAAAAAAATGTTTGAGAAAAATGATAATGGAAGAAAGGAAAAAAATCAAAAGGGAAACGGAGACAAAAGTTGAAGTATCACCAGTCACAGGTTGGAAGATGTTCATCAAGAGGAACAAACTAGCATTCCAAGGGAAATTAAGAATCATATGCGGTGTTGGGGGTGATCATTTAAAAAGTTGGAAAAGGGGGTGATCAATGGATGATTTACTTCTCTCATCTTTAGTTAGATTGTCATCACCAGAAGAGGTCTAAATTTTCAAAAAACAAGTGGGCAGAAACTAGTGATCAATTTAGCATAAACTTACATGACATTTTAAACTCCCCACTAGAAACCTATTTTGGAGGGGAATTTTCAGAAAATAAAAGAAATTATTCATGTTTTGTAAATAAAAGACAAAAGAGGTAACAGAAAGAGATACTTACATAATTTGACTTGAGACGATGTTAATTCTGCGCTTTCTGGAAAAAGAAAAAAAAAATCAATTAGCAAAAATATTCATTATGATGTCTTATTTCATAATCTAAAAAATGGAATCATACAGAAGAAAGAATGTTACCCATAAAAAGTTGGAAATTAGAGCCGTAGAAAATTATTGGAAAGAAAATGGGTCACATAAATACAGAGAAAGCCACTTATTGTTATTGCTTTGAGAGAGGGTCTTTCAGATAACAATAACGAGCTGATAACTTCAAGCAAAAAAAACAAAAAATCAGAACAGTTTACATTTCATTGTTATAGATTTACATTTACTGCTGAAGAAAAATTTACATTGTAAAAATTAATATGAAATTTTTTCATTCATTTATACTATTATACTCCTTGTTGTGATCCAAGTCCATTATGCTCAGATTGGTCAATCAATAAAAAACTGACCAACAGAACTTTGAATTGAGCAGTTAACAGAGACTGTTCGTTTCTCTGTTACCTTACAGAATTACAAGTGCGTAAAAAATCTGGGTTAAGATTCCATTTAGCAAACCAGAGTATCTTTTATTAAGATGTATGACTTATTCAATTTTTTTTCAATATTAATTGAATAAAAAGTAAAAATATAACTTATTTCATTTAAAATATAATTTTGCTAATATATAAATTGGATGAATTAAAATATTTTTTTTAAATATTCCCTTTCAATTTAGAAAGAAAGAGGGGAAAAAGGGAGGTTAGGTAATAAACTAAAGGGGTAGGATGAGAGAGAAGGACAAAGGAACTTTAGGTTGTTTTATAAGAAATTAGGAAGAGAGGGGAAGAAAGATAGGTATTTCACTGATGGGGTAGGAAAATTTTCACTTATGAAACTGATTCATGTTTATATAGCATGAAATCATGGACCGGCAATGAAGATTGGTAAGGATAAGGGAGATAAAGAGGTAGATAAGAAGATACAGAAGTGGAAGAAAGGCAGAAATATGAGAAAATAGATAATTCCAGAGGTCAAAATCTGGAATTTCCAGGGATCCAGCTAGTTTTCAAAAACATGTTTGGGACCAACTGATTTTGATAACATCATTCATCAAAAGGCTTACATCCCCTTGGATAGAGTGATGGTAGGCACATCTGCCTTACATACAGAAGGTCCAGGGTTAGATTCCCAGTATGAGCAAAGAGTATGGAAAAGACTACATTAGGACAAATTTCCCTGTACACTCATCAAGCTAATTGAGTATACTCCAAACTGTATGATTAGGGTGGAGGTATCTCTTCTGTGGACTTACATCCTGTCAAAGAGATGGTCATAAAAAACTTGTAGGAATGAAGTTCTGATCTTGATCAGAGTTGAGACTAGCAAGAACCACCAAGCTGAGGCATGCAACAGAAACTAGGACTTCATCACCAGCCATCATACTCCATTGGAAGTTGTCTCTCAAGAGATAGGACACTTTACCTTTTTATGATAAAAGGCTTCTTCTATTCTACGCATAAAGAGTTTACAATTAAAGCCAACAAAACATCCATGAAAAACAAATGGATCAAGTGTCACCAGAGAAGAAATGGTTAAGTAAGAGGGTAATTTCTGAGTGAATAGGAAACTTAAGAGAAAAACAGTGAACAGGGGTATAGCTATAGATTTGGGAGCCCGGGAGGGGGGGGGTCTTTGAGGAGGAGTGTCCAACATTATTTGTAAGTAGTTAGTGGACTACTTTTTTTGTAACGTTTTAGTGGAGGCTGGGAAGCATTTTTAAATATCCCACCTACCCCACTTCTGAGTGAACTGATGATAATCAACAAAAATCCCAAGTAACAATTTTTTGTTTGGTTGATTCCTTTAGATTCCTAAGCAATCACTCTGCTGCAGTTTTGGTGACAAGTAGGTTTTTACAAGGTGAAGTTGCAAGTCCCATGGTCAACCCTCCTCCATTACCTAGGCTTGGAGCAACTGCCAAGTTGTAGTTTATTCTCTTACAGGGCTAAGGGACTCCAAGTGACCTACCCATTACTGGGAGAAGTTGATTCATGCCTTTCCCAAGGGTATTGATACAAAATGAACACAAACAACCTCAAACAAAATTCAAACTGTCTGCCAATTCCATTTTCCTAGCTGCTAACTGTAATGCCACACTGCACCTCTTTTTTAGCTTCATCTTTTCCTTTTAGAGCAACTCTGAAGAGCTCCTTAGCATCATCTCATTTTAGCCAGCATTCATTATCTTGAAGATTTCCCTTTTAGAGCTCCCTAATTGGGATGTTCAGAGCATTTATTGACTTTGACAGCCACTAAATAATAAATAGGAAATTATATCCTCATCACTTCACCATCTAAATCAATTACCTTTGTGGCCCATTGACAGGACGCTAAATAATAAATAGGAAATTCTATCATCATTATCTAAATCAAATACCATAGCGGCTCATTGGATTTTCTGGTCGTGAAACTATTTGAGTGTCTGGAAACACATTTGTCTCATCTCTGCTTTTGTCATTGGCTGTCACAGCACGTGCAGTAATGATAGTCTCAACAATATATTGATTTTTTTTTCGTCTAAGACCAAAACAAGAAACCATAGAAACAAGCTGGATGGACAAAATCCTCTTTAAATGATAGTCAATTCCAACTGAAATTGAAGAGTTTCTTACCATCCATTAAACTTCCCGAAGTTGGCACCTGACAGGCAATAAACCTACATTTATTCGGAAGTTTCATTTCAACCATTGTCTCTGAATTATCTACTTAGCAAGGTTATCATATGTCTTTTGTCACCAAACACCAAATTTGCATGGTTTTGATACCAAATCAAGTAGGTTCAGTACCAAAATAATCAACTTACTCAAAAGCTGACAGGAAGAACACATTAAAATATTCACTTTGAGTCTTTTTTCATGTATTCTCATGGAGTCATATCATTCATTTGTGTCGAAGAGATTGTTATCTTTTGAAAATTTTCCTTCGGTACTAAATCTTCACTTATGAAACCGAATAGTTTTGTTCAGTACCAAATTTGCCAGATTTTGGTCTTGAAAAATACCAAATGGCAAACCTACTACTTAGAACGGAAGACCAATGAGTACATGAGGAGCAAGGTTGAAGGACTTTTGGGTACCCGGGAACCTCGACTTGCCACCATGACAAACTAATATACTAATAGGAGTCTTATTTAGAGTGGGACTGAATTTTCATAAGTTTTAGCTAAATGCAGAGTATCAAAAAATTATTTTGACCCCCAGAAATGCATAGTTCAGGTACGAAGCTAAGCTGTAGTATTATTACCTTCTGTGGGGAATTTTCATTTCAATCTGCCTACCTAAATGAAGACAAAACTGATGAAGATAGAAATGAGGCATTTTCAAAGATGACAATCAAGCTTTTACTTTAGCCAAAACATTTTCCACTCGATAAGGAAATGCTGTACTTTAATACAAATAATTTTCAACAGAATTTTACCCAGCATTAATAGGTAACAATCCATCTATATTCAATGGTTCTAAACCTTTTCACTACCATGCTCCCCTTAGTAGTTGGACCATGCCTCCATGCCCCACCCTTACATCTCCAACTAAATGATTAGTTTGAAACAGGTACTGCAAATCTGTGGAATAAAAAGCTTTATACATCTATACCTTGCGTAAATGAATCACCATAGCCATGCATGTACTAGAACTAAATCCAAAAAAAGAAAAAGAGATCTTTCTGAAATTATCTGAAAAAAATTTTTGGATTAAAAAGAAAAGAAAAAAAAAAAGAAAAAGGATACCAGCACAAGGCATCAGCATTGTTGATCCAAAATGACCAAAGAGACCCCAAAAAAGCATCACAAATCAGTTTCAGTTCATCACAATACATTGCAAAAACTTAAAGAGAATTCCAAAAATAATAAAAGAAATTCTTACTTTTTCCTTGCAGGCTTTTGCCCCCTCTTGAAATTACTCATGCTTGCCCTGGGGGAGGGTATTCTCCCTCTTCAAAAAACACTGATCTATATCAAGAACAGTGCAACTGTTTCTGTTTGTTTCTCAGTAAGTAACCATAGATTTATCCACATTCTCCGTAATAATATTTGAGGCTAATACCCCGTTTCACTACAAATGGAACAGGTCATCATGTATAAATGTGGCTATAATAGATTGGAGTTGGAAAGATAGAGATCAGTTTAAGATATTATGTCTGAAGTGAATTCCTGCAGCTTTCCATTTCTGGATTAATTAATTAACAAAGATTTACAATTGAATGAGCTCACAAACCTATACCACAAACATAACAGTAACTTTCTTTTGTTTCTCGGATCATAATAAAAGTAAGATAAAATTAATTGAATATATCAAAAATCTAAAAAGTAGCTGTTCTGGTTGACAGTTTCTGATTAGAAAATTGAACAGAAATTCAAATATATCCATGAACTTTTTTACAGGTAATAAGGTGTTCTATTCATAAATAACTTACTGGACACTACTTAAATTTTCTCTCCAAAAATTACATTACCCACACACATTTAGTTCTGGTCACAGTCCTGGAGATGAAGGTCAAGGTCTTTCTGGAAAGTCCCTAGTAACAAGTGAAAATTTGAGCCCTCTGCAAGTTTCCTTAGGGTCACAGTCTCTAATTGAACTGTTGAAGGACAAGGCCATTTAATGAATGAGAGGCACCTATTCATGTGACAAAACAAAGAAAATTACAGCTGATGTAAGCAGAGAGATAGCAGTGCATGCAATCAGTTCACAGTGAGCAGCCAGAGACATCTTTGTTGGCAGTACCAGAAAGACAGGCAGGGCAAAATCAAAAGAGGCTGCAGATTGCTGCTGTGGGAGCCAGTAGCAAAGACAAGGAATAAAGAACATGTACAATTAGGAATCAGACAGCTTTCCACTAAGCTTGTGACCTACAATTTTCGTTCATCAGAATCCATTTCATATTTTGAATTCAGTCAGGGGTTCCTGATCTGAGTTGACTGAGGATTTCATCAAAACATTTGATATGATAAAACTATTAAACAATATAAAAACATAAGAATTTTAAAAAGCCTGAAGATAATCATCTGTGACTTTTTAAATTTTTAAATTTTATTAATTACAAATGAATTTAGATTTTCAGTAATGTTTCCATAGCCGAATGGGCTAAGGCATTTTGCTAGTTATCAGTAGACTGTGGGATCGAATCCAACAGGCAGCCAAACAACTCTCCCTCTTCTTTCATAGTCAGTGATGGATTAACCTTTGGGTTGAGCATGCCTTTTCTTTCTTGCTTGCTTTCAATGCTAGTGGGGATTAACCATAAGGCTGAGTAGAGCTCTACTTTTTTTTTCCTTTTCTCAAACTCTTACTATTGAGTTTTGATTTTATTTTAGCAAGTAACAATGATGGAGGACAATGACCAGAAGAAAAAGGAATGACGCCATGCACAAATAACAGTGACACCACACCGTAAGCAAAAAGTGATGACGAATTCACTTCCACTTCTAAAGCTCAACTAAGTTTGACTTGTTCAGCTAAAGTTAGCGAATCCCATTTGCAGAAACTATTAATAAAGGAGTTGAAATGAGATACAGAGTTTGGGAATAATATTGTATGGAGAAATGAATTCTGTCTTGTTTACTTTTTAGATTTTAATGAAACAAGGGTGTTTGACCTTAGCGCAACCAAGCTTGTTTTATGTAAACTTGCTATAAAAAAAAAAAATGATAATAATAGCAAAAAATGCTGTAAGGAAATTATAAGAATAATATAAACTGAAAGAGAATCATGATAAAAACTACAAATTTCAATTCTTAAATGGAAATACAAAAGTTGGATGACAAGGCCTTTCTGAAAATAAGAAAAAAATTAGTTTTGCATCTGGATTGTAAAATGCCAAGTGATAATCTAGTCAAGAATCCACGCCCCCACCCAGCTATCAAATCAATTGTCAAATGAATCAATAGTTAGAATCTCAAATCAATGCACAAACACACACACACACACACACACACATTATATATATTATATATAATTAATAATCTTATCATATGGTTGCACTACAATTTGGCCTGTTTCAGTAATATTTTGACAAACCTCATAAGTTTTGTTTTATCCTTGTAATAACCCCAAATAGTTACACCTATGGATATCCCATTCAATTTTATGGCAATAAACTGAATTAACACTTTTTATATATCTCTTCAATTATAGACACTTTGCAAAAGATTTTAGATGTAATACAATTCTCCTTGCGCTTATAATGAAAATATCATGCAATCATTATATATATTACATATAAACAAAACATAAGGGAAAATATTACAAAGTTTCCACAAAAAAAGAGACCAAGTGGTGAAAACATGAGGCAGGAAGAGGCAGTGGATACAAAAAGGGATCTGTAGAAAAATAATGGACAATAGAATCAAAGTAATTGTAATGAAGTGGGAGAATAAAATAGAAAAATTCAGTGAAAAGATGGAGTAGGGGTGGCAGTAGTGATGAGGGTCAAAATAGTTGCTGTAAATTGTGGGTGTGTCCATTTGGAAAAATAACACTGAAAACACATAGGATGTAAAGAAAATATACCAGGTTTCCTATTTTACAAAGAAAATGGCATTAATCCTACTTAGTAGACATAGCTAATGAAAAGGAGAATTAAAACTATTTCAATATACCTCCAATGACTTCTCATTCTACATCAAAGTTACCCAATCATTTCAAGTGTTTTTGTGGGCTTGGATAAATGAAGAGTCTGGGTCAAACAAAGTTTTATTTGCTAGCATGAATATATCTTTTCATTCTACAAACCAAGATAACAAAAAATTTAAAGAAAAAAAACCCCGTAAAACATTTAATACAATTCAGTTTTTAGAATCATTACACAGACTATTGTCCTCAGCTTGGTTGTTATAGTCAAAAGGTTTCAAACGTTGTAATCTCTGGCCTTCTTGTTGTGGTTGGTAATAGGGGGATTTTCAACCAAACCTTTTATTCAATCCATTCTTTGGTCCATGCCAGAGGATATCTTGTATCAATTAATACTGTCAAGTCAATTTTTCCTCACAATGTCAGGTTTCCCTATTCAACCGAACTCGAATATGACTTTTTGGCACTACCCAACTCAAGGATTGATCTCAAAACCCCCAGGCAGGTTAATAGATATACTTGACCAACACATCATCCACTACATCATGTCTTCATTTTTTTGTCATGTTATTTACCCATAGCTGGGAAGAAAACTGCATGTATGACTTTCCCAAGGGCGTCAGTGCAAAGTGAACGCAAGCAGCCCCAACTAAGAAACTGACCATGCTCTGTTTTCCTCATCAGTAACCATCTATGCACCCCTATAATAGTAAGATCAACAGATTAAAATACTGTTGAGGAAATGAAGAGGATTACTCCTATAATAACTAATCCTCAGCTTTGATGAACTAGGCTATTGCTTTGCACTATAAATTAAATCTATTAATCCTAGTATTTAATTAATAGTGCAAAGCAATAGCCTTGTTTGTTAAAGCTGATGACAAGTTAATAGAGGACTAATCGTCCACATTTCCCTGACAGTATTTTCCACATATTTCATTATTTTAGCTCAGTTGTAAGTAGACAGTGAAGAGAAATCCACCAGAAAAGACTTTTGGATAAATCCTCTTAACCAATTTGGATGGTATATCACAACCTTGTTCTTGTGGTCAGGTTTCACATACTGGACCAACTTATCAAGGATAGAATCCTTGAAGAGTTGGCCGAGGCAAATCCTTTAAACTTTGCAAGTAACAAATATAATAATAAAAAAGCTAAAAGCTTGTTCAAACTGAATAATTGTAATCAGAAATAAACTACCAGACACTTGTTCCAGTTCAAAACGGGTTTGTCAAGGGTGACACCTCTCCTCAGAGTTATCTTTCTGCTAGACTGGTTGCCAACTATGTCTAGAGAGCCCAGTCTGCCCTATTATTTACACATAGCTGGAAGGAGAAGCGGTAGATTTATGCCTTCACCAAGGCTTTTTCCTCAAAGAGAACACAAACTGTTCAAGCCAGAATTTGAACTCAGCTAATCAATCCCATGCTCCGTCCTGGTAAACATTTGACCACTCGGCACTTCAATATCAGTAATTGGCAATTAATTAAAATCCAGATATAAAGGAATCTTCAGTAGCTTCATTTTCTAAAAAATGATGTTGTAAACATATTCAGTTAATTCTGAAAAATATCAACTCCTTAATAATAATTGGATGTTAATAAAACGAAAATTGGCAATTATCTTCAAATCAATATTAATTTCTCATGACAGATTGATTTCCTCCTTTGCAGCTGGTTTGATCTTTAGAACTCTGATTTTGCTCACCAAGTAAAGTTTGTCCTGGCACTGCTAGTGACTCCGATCTCCTGCCAAAAGGTAGCATGTTTGAATTTTGCAGTTGTATTGTCATGTCAATTTCAGTCATACATGAACAAACACTTAAGTTACAGGCTTTCAAAGTAACTATCTACACAAAATTTTGATGGCCTTAAAAAAAAAAAAAAATGCAGAGTGCTAGAGGTTAAAACAATAACTCAAAAATGTACTAATCAACTTGTTATAGAACTTGGTATCACTTTATGGATGAAATGAAATAATTTCTTGAATTAACTTTTCTGTCCAGTTTTCCCTTCAATACACAGACTTACTAATGTAACCTTGCTAGAATCATTATTACATTTTTTCACTCCCAAAAGAGGAAGTTCTCCCATGTCCTATTCCACAGTATACAACCATATAGGACCAATGTGGCACACTAGCTTGTTGCTCCATCTTGTCTTTGGTCAGCTCAAGATTCTGGCCTTGTCTCTTGGTGTCCATTGTATGACTAGTGGTTTACCTACTGTCTTTGCAACAAGCTAGATGTCCTTCCAATATGTGTTGGATGGATTGAACTATAAGTGGAGATTGCTGCTGTATCCATCTGCTGTTCCATTTTCCTCTGGGTAAGTATCTCTGTTGTTAATTGTTCTAGTCTGGCAGTTGTGCATCATAATTGGTAGAATATTGACATAAGGCTAGTATAGATAAGTGAAAAAAGGTTTAATTAAACAAAGTAAAATGACTAGTCAATATATCAAGTTCTAGGACATAGAGTTCCACTTAATGATCACACGTTATCTTCAAGCAAAACCTTACTCTCTATTTAGAACTTAATCCTTCCTTTAATCCCAAACTATAAAGCAATAAAAGTCTGATGCCCACATAAGGATAAAGATATAAGAGACACAAAGCGGAAGCCAATGCATCACAAAAAAGGGTCAGACTGGAGAAAAGCTTCAGGAAAGTGACCTTTAGTTTTTTTAAAGGGGTTTTTTGGCATTTTTTTTGCTTACCTTCTTTAATAGGAAAGGAATCTAAGAAGAAGAAGAAAAATCAAATTCATATAAAATCTTTTAAAATAACAAAAACCTCAAATAATGAATAGAAAAATACTCAGGGTACAAAACAATAAACATTACGAAAAAGAAGGACTTGGAAAATACAGCATAGAAATTGAACAAGTTTTTTGAAATTTCATAAAAATAATCATATAATAGTTCATGCAGCCCAAATCAATAATTTGGAGTTTAATTCAAATTACCATTAGAAAATGAGTTTAGAAACACAGTTACATGAGTTGCATTAGCATCTTGGTGAGTTATGTTGTCCTCTTTCCAAGACAAAAATCCAATTACCTTTTTAAGCCTGAAATAAAACTCATAAACATTGATCAACGCAAGGAAAAAATCTGAACCTAACATTTTTTAATAGCGGATAATTACATTGAGGTAAATACATCACCGGTAATTTTACAGCCTGGTAAATTCATCACGAGCAAATACATCACAAGCAAATACATCATCAGTAAATACTAATACTACACACTTTCCCATTAGTACTTCTTCGTTGGTAAATATAAGAACTGTATTTTTCCCCAAACCCTGCATCAGTTATAACGTATAAATAATGCTTGGTGATGTGTTCCATCATGGTGGAATTACCAGGTGATGACATTATCCATAATAAATTAACTGCAATGGATTTACTGCATGTAAACATTCTTTTATAAATGAATTACAGTCAAAAATCCAACGGTCTTATATTTATATTGTAATACATTCCAGCGAACACAGACCTGGGTTGTTTTAATAACATAACTGAAAAGAATAATTTTTAACTTTTTCAATCACATATACCATCAGAGGAAATATATGCCACAAAAAAGTGATTTTCCTCATCCACCTGATCCCCACCCCAAAACAATAAATACAGTCATGCATTGCTTAACATCCATGATACATTATGCGACTTGGATGCTGTGAGAACATCATATTATATATGTCCTTAGCAAAGCTATATGGGAAAACACAGCTTGCTGCTAACAAAGCATACAATGTTAGACAGTAAACTTTTTATTTTCAAGTAGGGGAAGTTTACATTAAAATAACAATAGAAAGTACAGTACATATATGGGCCATTAACACAGATGGTTATTATGAGTATCAATAAATACATACAATATGAGAGGTTATACATATACAGTAAGATTATATGCATGACTGCACAATCACTGTTGACAATATAGGAGACAAAAGAATAACATATGTTCACTACTATATCTGGTTAGATCGACTATATCCAATTCTGCGATTGGGATTTTTCAACTACTTAACAACCTTATGGGACCACAGACATATGCAGAAAGATGTTAAGCAATGCACAACAGTATTTAAGCAAAGAACATGAATTACCTCAACCATAAATCCAAATAATGATATTTGTATATATTTTAAATAATTAAAAAAAGATAAGTTCTATATATATAGTGGCAATAGCTCACTATAAATTATCTGTGGTGCCCCAACAGCCTAGCACCGGGTCATGGGATAGAATAGGAGAGAAAAAATAGAGCAGTATCAATGATTAAGTATGACAAAATCATTGGTGCAGCAACAAACCCAAAACCAACACAAAATTCAATCACTCATTAACAAAATAAATTGAATAATTCTATTCAAACTAAAAAACACTCAAGAGCGTATGTATCTACCCACACCATACACTAACTGAAAACTGAATGGAAATCAGTTCATATATAGCTACGGTGCTGGGAAGTAACAGTAAGTTTCAAATTTCAGACAATTATCTAAAAACATGAAAAAATATCTCTCGATTAAAAATAATTTCCTGGATCCACCCTAAAACTATATCAATTCTACCTCAGTCCATGGCCTACCCTTCAAGAAAATGTCATTGAAATTCATCGAGAATTCTAGGAGGTATTGTTTAGATTGATAAACAAGTGGATACACGTATCTCTTTGTTAGCAGAGGTAAGTAAAATATAAGATTAACCTTCGAGTAGGTGCTTCTGTTTATCTGCAGCCATACATACTTAATGTCATAGATCTTGATAACAAGTATTCATGTTACAAAAACAGGGATTCTCAGCAAGAGTTTAGAAATACTCCAGCAAAACTCAGTGCTTCATCCAATACAAACACCTGATAACAAACACTTGGAACATCATACTTTTTTACATTCATTACATTCCCTCTTGAAAAGCAAGACATGTAAACAAAATTGTCCATCCATACTTCACATTACTGACATGTAAAGGCCTAGAGTATTACTAAGTGTATCATCTTTTGCTAGACCTCATTCAAGACACATTTCTGTCAGATCCAAAAATTCTATTTGCTTCTTTATTCTTAATGCAATCTGCATTTATATGAACTAACATATTTGCCCTCCTACACTCTTGCTGGAAGTTTAAAAAAAACATCCCTTTTGACTTGATTTCTTTCGACAGAAAAACCTATTGTATAGAATTGGTTGTAAAAACCATCTATAATATTATTCTGCTTTATTTTCTACCTGCATTCAAATGTTATGCTTTCAGTAGCAACATAAAGGAAAGGTTACACATTTTTATAAAAGGCTAGGAAGAGAGAAGGCAGAAAAGATAGATGGTTTAGTAAGAGGATAGAAAAAGAGAGAACAAAAAAAAAGAAAGTTGAATAGTTTAATAAGAATGAATGAAGAGAGAAGACAGGAAAGAGAGGTAGTTTACTAAGGAGCTTGGAAGATTTTCCTGTATGAAACCAACTTATGTTTGTATAACAGATAAAAACATAGATGGGCAATGAAAATTGGAAGGGATAATGGAGAGAATGGGAAGCTACAAATTAAAGGGGAGAGAGAAGAGTAAAGGCATGAGATAATGGATAATTTTAGAAGTCAACACCTGGAGAATTTCAAAACACCCACATAAATAAATATTTGATTAACTAACAGAAAAGTTAATCACCAAGATCATCAACACACATTTTTAGCTGCCTGTATGAAAAATATTGCTTACAATAAATTGTAATAGCAATAGTAGCCTTTTCATCATCTTTGTTTATTCTTCCATCTTAAACCTTTCAGGTCCCTGGATTTGATCAATCCTTTGGCTTGCATGCTGATCATCTTTAGCAAGTGGATTTTTGAAAGGGTAAGATAGCATGCCCCATCCTCACTGTTATTCTATTTTTACCCATAGTCGGGGAGAGGGGAAGAGATGGATTTATGCCTTTCCCCAGGGCATTTGGGCAAATTTAACACAACAAACAAATAGTATTGACCAAAATTTGCTCATTGATTCCATTTTCCATGCTTGCAACTGTTATGCCACTCCAACCACCTAAACCTTGTTTGTATACAACACAAAAATTGACTTAATACTGAGTATTTAATCAAAGATATTTTTATCTCAAGTACCTCTCTCTCTCTCTCTCTCTCTCAAATCATTGCTGTGTGCACTTTCCACCAATACAGCCATTGCACACGCAACCCAGCAAGGGTGTACTTGACAATTAGAGTGTTAAAGTTCATTGGTGCATCAGGATCTACTTCAGCATGGTTCGGAATCCAGAGTTGCGAATTTGATCCAAAAAATTATCTGATGAATTTGCTACACTTCTGGAATAAAAGGTCAAGAAGGAAACACCAGCATTCCTTTTCCATCATGACTTCTACCATCATCAAGACCACCACCACCATCCCAAGTAAAAATCTAAAAGTTACTTGAATTATTATGCCTCACTAACTTTTCAGTATTATAATCTATCTGTTCAAAAATGTGTCAAAATATGTTAGACACTTGTTCTTGCAAAATCCCTTAAGTCAAGCAACATTAAGCCAGGCTATTTCCCAGATGAGTGACCATCTGGGGATACCAGCTGTTGAAAGCAATCAGGGATCAATACCTGCCTGTCATACCAAAGACTTTGCTAAAGAGTAGTTTTGAGGATAAGAGATTGTCAGACCAGCCAGACCAAACCCCATTTGAAAGGATGGTATCAAAAAGAAAAAGGAACCTCCAAGTCACCTCTGACCACAGCCAACCAGCCATGTTCCATATAACCTTATAAGCCAGACAAACAAAATTATATTGATGGGCAAACAAAAAACTTTACCTTTTATAGATAAAAAAACAAGTGTAAACAATATTCCAAACCTTGGGCAAATTTATCTATATAATGAATGGTGTTATTTTTTTCTGTTTGTTTTTCAGTTCATAACAATGAACCCTCCCTCTAAGAAAATCCTTTGATAAAAATATCTCCCACCCACCATTTGAAACAATGAACTCTTCCACTTATGTGAGTTCAGTTACTTTTTGATAAAACATCAGATGAAATTGATGAGATGTATTTGACTCCTCTTTTTTAACTAATTGTTCACCCACTTTCTACTGGCATTATACCGTAACAAATTTTACGAGATGTTGGAGGGAGCCCAAATCTCCAGCTACGCCCCAGCTGAGCAGGCTGTAATATTGTTGTTATATTTTTAGATAAATTTGCAAACAAGAATTAACTTAAATAGGTTAAAAAAAGCTAGAGACAACAAATGTCAAATTCGCAATTAAGATTGGATTATTCTAAATTGAATCAAGTACAGCTTAACCTTTTATACTTTGGAGGTGTTCACCAAGCAAGAAGTGTATTGAATGATTGTGTGTTTGAATTTTGTGCTCATGCTCTCAAGTTATACATGAACAGACACAAAAATTACAGACTTTCAAAGTGAACTAAGCTCGCAAAATCCTGGTTATCTTGAAAAGGAATGCAGAATTCTGAAGGCACTTCACAACAGCCACTGTATGAGCAAATCTCTTTTTTACATTCTCTCCTTACAGATTTCATTGTTAGACCATTGATTTACAATGAATCAAGAGATTGAAATTTTTTTTTTTTTTAAATGATTGGCTACGTCTCAAAGTTATTCTTTACAGTGTTTCCTACATACAGCCATTGGAGAGAAGAAAAAAGGAAAAAAAATGAAAGTTTAATGAGGTGTTCACTATGAAGTTTAAACACCATCATTGACAGATCATGTGACCCTGAGTGGAAGATTTTTTTAGGTAAGAAGCATCTTATCTACGAACACCTTTTTATCAAGTTTCAAGTATATTTGACTTGAGGCAGAATAGGGAGTGAACTAATGACCATGGACAGATAGAACCTCTTATTGAGTGGCAGGGACACCTCCAAAGCTTTAATTAGAATTCATAAAATGACTAGCATAGAAACCATCAAAATCAACAGGATTATTTATGTCCTGTAGAGGTTTTGTGCAGTAATATGTAGTTGATGAGGACAAAAACTGGTAAAGCTGTACTGAGCAGCGGCCATTAGGGCTACACCAGCTGCTTGCTTGGTCAGTTAAGTTCTTAATTAATCACACCAAATTTTCTAGCAGCATAATGCTTGCCTAAAGAATACACTATATACCTATTTAGCTCCAGGTTGGAGAATTACGACAGGATTTCATAAATATTCTATATCAGATTGCTTTCAATTTAATTTCTGAGAAAAATTACTCATACTGCACCACTAACCTACTCGTACTATTCAATAAATAGCAATCAAGCTTGAAGCATGATCATAAAATTATCAGATATTAAAATAAATGTATAATAAGTTCAGCATGGAAAAGATGAAACTTACATTGTCATGTGAAGTAGCAAACTTTGATGAGAGTGCTATCATCTATCAGCCTTTTAAAATTTATTATTGGATACAGACCTTCCCCAAGGTCTGCCAGATTTTCCCTTCAGAACATCATATGCCAAAACAATCTGGATTTATCAAGATCATCACGCCATCTTACTTTCTATCAGCCACCATTTTGCCCATGGTCTCCAGGGATCCACATTGTAAGTTACAATATCCAGAGGTTGTAAAATATCCAGGCAAAATTACCTACCCATCGCCATTTAAATTTGTTAATAGCTTCACAGATATCACTGGCACTTTTTCTCTCTAATATATTGAGTTGTCTTGTGATCTTCCAATGGAATAGCATCCTTATAATATTGTTCAATAATATCACAATGACTTGATTGTTATCAATTTTTATTCAAGACCACCTCTTCCGATTTTGTTTTTATTCTCTGTTTTTTCTCACATATACACACACACACACACACATTCTTTTGAAAGAGTGAAAATATGTGTTGTAGGAATGAAGTGAGCAGAAACCCATAACCAGAATATTACAAACAAGGCATGAACAGATAGAATTCTGCCTCAATAAACTATTTGGCATATTTTTCACAATGTTAGGTGGAATATACACAACTACCACAATTGAATACCTTTACTGGCAGACTTTATTTTTTTATAGATGAACCCATCTCAGTACTTAAGCTTAAATTGATACAGATAACAAAATTGACAATTATGGACTAAATCCCAAAACCGACAGTCAGTAAGAAGTAGGTCAGAAAAGATCGAGTGGAAATCCATAACCAGTAAATTACAAACAAGGGAGAGAGAGATGGAGAGACCATGCATGAAAAATACACATGTGAATGAAAGACGCACCTGCTGATGAGAAACGCACACACTTTGCATTGTCAATTTTCTTCGGAGGTGAACTCATAAAGAGTCCAGGGCTGACGTAATGAACTTCTGCAGATGAAAATGCACATGTCAACAAAAGATACCCACATGCCGTCAAGCTGTGACTGGCCGAATACATGAGTCAAAACAGAAAATAGATTTAGTTGAAAAACATACATCTCACTTTTATTTTTCCAAGAGGGACTTTCTTTGTTTACTGACACATGACAGTGCATTAGATGAATCAATGAATGCAAGATGCATAATGGATGACAAAGATGCAAAAAGGCATAGAAAGAAAATGATGCAGGAATGTTTGGGTGCTAGTTCAAACTGGGGTGGATCCATTTCTGTTTCTACCACTATCTTTGCAATATTTCTCCTTCTCTATGCCTAATTGTCTTGGCTGTACATATATACATATATATGTATGTACAAACACACACTTTTTCCTTCTTTTCTCTGTCAAGACCAACTAGGACTAAATTTACCAACTTGAATTACCTCATATTCAAACACCAACCCCAAGGCCACTTCAGGATTCAGAATTCTCAACTGGAGATTTTATCAGCCATCCAACAAGTATTGTACTAACATACTTTCACGGGGGTTGGTTGATGCAAAAGTTCACAGCACTATATTTGTCGCAATGTTAGGGAAATAATGGAGAAGCTTATAAAGTTCACTCAAATCTTTATTCTTTGTGCAAGCATACAATTTGAAACTTGCAGAAAAGTGATAGTTTGACTTTATTTTGGTGAAACTTATGGCTAAACATAAAATGTATATTTGACACTGTTTAATCCTCAGCGGAATGAGTTAAACGGAAGCTCAACAATGGATCACTGATACTTACAATAATGTTGTAGTAGGTACAAGCACATAATGTGAATGGTTTGAAAAGTTATAAATATTTTGAGTTCAAAGACAAAAATAACTCTAAAATGCCTTGAAACTTTAAAACAGACAAATTGGAGGATATTTTGAAGGAAGATGCAGCACGTGAATAACATGCAAAACCTATAGAAAAATCATTCAATATATTTCAATGACGCATTGGAACAGGAAAGAACTTTTGGTCTAGGCAATTAAGTTGACAAGAATATTGACACTGAAAGTCCGTTAGATAAATTGATAATTATCTATAGTTTAGAGAAGAGTCATTAACGTACCAACTTCAGACAATCTAATTTCTTCCTCCTTGATCTTTGATGTTTTCACAATGCTACAGCCTTCTCCAAGTGTGATATGTAATATCCGTAAGGAAAGAGTCTCTTATCAGTCCCTTTCTTTGGTGGTACTAAGCAGAAATAAATGGTATCAAACAAAAAACTTAAACGTTAATTGCAACACTTGTAAATAAATCATTCTATTTTAGCACCTAATGCAGTACAGTTTGTACCATAGTTTTTAGGATAGAAAATTTAATTTTCTTTCTTTGAAGAAGGCCATTGAATAAATTGTCCAAAATGTTATGGGAAGAGGAGATTGGATAGTCAAAAAAAAAAAAAAAAATTGACGAAGTTGATATTTGCACAGGATTTTGCACTTAAATCTAGTTATATAATGAACAGTATAATATTTTTATTTCTTGTCCATACCAATGGACACTTCCACTTGAAGGTGACAATGCTGCTAATGAAAATATCTCCTACTCACCATTTGAACCAATGAACCTTTCCACTGAAAAAGGGTTCAGTAGTTTCTTTACTAAGAAAATTCATTTCAAAGAATTTCGAATATATCTGTAAATTCTTAGTAGCATTGCATAAACCAAATGTTAATACCATTTTTAAAGTACATATATATATATATATATATATATATATATATATATATGAGGATACCTTGAATAGTGAGGTCTTGTTTAGTGCAGGTTTTCATGTAGTACAGTTAAAGTATTGCTGTACAAATTAATGTAACTAAATATAATTTAAAACACATTAAACTGAAGTAAGAACTTAAACAGTGAAGTTTTGAACAGTATAGAAAATTTTGAAACAAATAAACTGCACTATTCAAGGTATGTCTGTAGTAATGGAAAAATTGAGGGGGGGGGCTAGATTTAAATTGAGATTCAATATTGACCCTGCTTAGTGTTCTTTAGATTTAACAATGAAGCTACACAATTTCTGCAGACATTTGTATTCTCTGCTCATAAAACATCTACTAATTCAGTACAGAAAAATGGGTGGTACGCAACAAGAAAGGAAATGACAATTTGTCACATCCTATATTTACCTAACTACGGTTGAATACATTTATTGACAGATTTATTTTTACTGATGAAATCCTCCGAGTACGTAAGCCCGATAATACAAAGTTGAAAATTCCTATCTAAATCCGAAAGCTGACAGTTTGGAAGGATTCTTCACTGCAAAAACTAAAGCAACCATTAGTAAAAAAGACTTAAAAGCAGAGTCAAAAACATGTACAGAGTTAAATCTACATTAAAAATCTTCAATAAGCATTTTCTCTAAAATCTTATATAAAAGTGTATTTGAACTATTTCTTAAATTTTATTTTTAGTATCTTATTAAATTGAATTTCATTTCTCCCAAGATATCATTTTGCAATACAAAAACAGAAACAAAAGTAAACGTGGCATCAGAGAGATAAGGAAAAGAGTGGAGGTTAAAATAAATAGATTGATCTTCTGCCAAGCCAAAGAGTTCTCATAGATCAGACGGTAACAGCAGCTGGGAGTTAACAAGGCTTCCCAAAGCAAAAGGGACACAAGTTTGAAACTCCATTATTACTGATCCATCCAGTTAACTCACTGCTGCATGTTGACAGCCTGAATTAGGTTATGATAAAAATCAAGGAAAAAAAAAAACTAAGATGAAGGAAAATAGTAATCAAAATTAATAATGGTTTACAATACACTATTTGATAAAAGATAAATAATGAAAAGAATCATTTTGCAAACATGCAATTCTTGACCGATTTATCAAAAACTGATTGAATATTTTATCCCTTCTATTGTTTGTGTAACCAGGATCTCATTTCTCTACCCCTTTCCTATATCTTTATTCTCTTAATATATTATCAATTATAAAAGCCTGAAGTAACTGTATACAATGTCCAATTCAATGCTAAGCTTATTGAACGAGGTGTAGATGTTGTCAAAGAATTTCCAGTGAATGAAAAAATGTTCACAGACATACTATTAAATGGTCTCTCAAAAACTTTGCCATTTCCAGTCAGGTTTGTACAAAAAAGCCTCAAGAAAGAAATGATTGCCTGCTCCCTGCCTGACCAGTTTTCTCTTTTCATTTGAATTGAGAGCCTTTTTACTTCCAAATCTAATTTTGGAGTCAATTGATCCTCTTTCTTGATTCTAGCAGACAATTCTGGGAATGGCGGTCAATGGAATATTCAAATTTCTTTTTTTCAACCTTTTCTCGATGTTCCTGATGCTATGGTCTTCATAAAGTGAGAGAATATTTCCCTTCTTGGAGGGTGAGAAATGCTTACTTTACTCAGTGGTGGCTATATTTTACTCAAGAGAAAGAACTCCACAGACAGTCCTTTGAAAAATATGTTCAAAGTTTGCACAAATATTAGACAACATTGAAAGTTATGTTTAGGAGATGAAAAGTAAAAAGTGGCTGTTTTTTCCAAACATTTTATGATCAGGTGAGTAGCAGACTTATGTAGTAAATACCACACAGCAAGACAGACTATTTTTGGCAAGACACGTAAATAGTAAATGGAAAGGCACAGATGCGAAAAAAGATGAAAAAGAGGGGAAAAAAAAATCAATAACAGTGAGAGCCACCAGCACTTGACAAATCTATAGATGATCATGCTTGGAAAATACCTGGTATCCTCCTTTAACAACTTCTTCCTTATTGGTATATTCTCTAAGGTGTCAGTAATTCAATCATTACCAAGGTTACAGGTCTTCATTGACCTTTGCAAATAGGAAATCAACTTCAAATGTAAGCAGAATTTCCTGAAAGGAAAAGCAATTATGCTCTACCTGTCCTGTAACCCAATGCAAGATCATTGGGGCATGATTCTATTATGGATGTGTAAAGGGCATGATAGCCTAGCAGAGCCCAACCTACCTCAGGCTGGTTTTGAATCAACAGCGTCCATCTTCTAAAGATATGGATTCATGCCTTTACTATGGGCCTCAGAATGAAGTGAACACAACTAATATTACTACTACTATAGCAATACCAATACTACTGATGATGATAATCTTTTAGTTTTTTTTACCCTATTCTGTTGCCTTTTTGTTTTTGAATTATTAAAAAATGAAAATATGGAAAGTTGTAAAAATCAACTGAAAAATTTCATTCAAATCTTCTGTTTACAATTAATACATTTATACTAAAATATATATTTGTATAATGTGTTATACACAAATAGTCTCGTCATTTTTTACAGGTACTATGCTGATTTAATACAATCTGGATAAAAAAATTTATTTACTGTTTTGATAATAGCTTGATTTTTCTCACTCACCCAAACATTCAAGTTGGCCCTTTTCATACTATTTTCTGCTTTTAATTGTATTATTTCATCATTTCCAAATGTAAGTATGTATGTGTATAGGAATGCATAATCTGTCAAAAAAGACAATCTTAAAGTATAGCATATCATATCTCAGTGAAATTATTTGACATCCTCCATTCTATCATTCATATATATATAAGTAAAGTGAATCAAAATAAATTATTTGACTAAGCACTGGCCATTAAATCAAATATCAAGAACATCATTGAAATTATTTATCCAATTTTTGGTTGGTAAAACACAGCATCTATTGAGTCAACATCCTTGATCCCTTCAGTGCATTTTGCAAAACATAGGGAGAATGCTGCAGGCTCTGCTCGAATAGCTTGTTGACAGTTGCATCCACCAACTAACAAAATTAATAATTTCAGTTTCACAAGGAAGATTTATAAATCAGTCCCAAGTCTCTAAGGATTCACAGATATGAAGAAACCAAATCCCTAGAATGGAATCAGTTCCTGAGGATTGACTGAGGCAGGAAAATTAACTAAATGAAGCCAAAAGACAAAAGGCAGTAATTTTTAAGACTAGAAAGTTTGCCAAGACTTCTCCAAAGCCAATAACTACAAAAACAAAACTATCTTAATGTATGAAATAAAATCTCTCAATAAAAAAACCCTGGATTTGACCTAAAATTCAATCAATTCTTTCTTAGTTCAAGTGCTACACTTCCTCAAAGAGTCATAGAAATTTATTGCAAACTTTTAGGGATATTGTGTGGACAAACATGAGTGGATACGTGAATGTATGGGGGAGGAAAATGAAAAAAATATCTTTCAATCAAAAACAAATACCTGGACCCACTCGAAAATTTAATTAGTTCTTCCTTAGCCTATGGTTCATGCTTCCACAAAATTGAAATCTATTGAAAATTTTGGTAGAACAATTATTCATTTCCGGTTGACACATCGTATATTTTAAACCCGACCCTTTCTAATCCTCAAGACAAAACTGGGGATGAATTTTGAGGCCAAAAGTACTTTTAAAGCATATCAATAAAGGTCCTAGTGACAAGAATTTTTTTCAAGTAGTTTCCAAATATTACAGTATCTAACCTTGCTTCATTTATTTTTATATCCAAGGTATTATTTGCTCACTGGCATACCTGACGGAGACGGACGGATGTTAAGCTCTGTTACCTAAAGACTAATTTATACCTGTACACCTAACCAACTTTTTTGTGTCTCTTCCGAAACAGTGGACCTGACCTATTTTCAAAACAGTTTAGTGTAATTCTAGCACAACTATTTCCTTTACTAAGGTAGAAAACTAAAGTCTCTCAAAGTCAAAGATAAGGCTAAGTAACACTTATTGTTATGGCAATGATAAGTATTTGTTTATGTTAATATGATGTTTTTTTTTCAGCTGCACAATCACAGTATGCTTATTACACTGACATGATTAAAAAGTGTGCAAGTCAAATTGTAACTTAATTCATCCAATAATTTTGCTATCTTGACATCAATTGCATGCACACACACAAAGTTTATTTCATTTAAGAGATGAGAACCAGACAAGAACTAGAAAGTACGTATCTCCTCCAACATCATTTTCACTAAAAACTGAATGATCAGGTTACAGATCCAAGATTATACTGTGCCAAAAGCTTGTAATAATTATTCATCAGAAACAACAGTTTAAAAAACTAGAATGGAATTTATCATGCTCATCTATTATGATATCACTATGAGGACGTTATTATATCCAAAAACCAGAAAAAGTTGTCCTATTTTGCAATGTCATCAAAATCGCAAAAGATCGAGAACTTTTGGAAATATTTTGCTGACAAATGGACAAGTGAACATGGAAAAACACATGACCTCAGTCCAACTTTGTTGGCAGAGGTAAAAAGCAGCAAGGCTAAGAGGTAATTTCAAAAAACACCTGCCAGCAATTTTACAACATCAACCACACAGACTGCTGGCAATTCCAATCAAGCTTCTCTCCCATGAGAAAATATTGAGACTTTCATCAGTACAGGTTTCTTCGCTCCAATTGAAAAGCAGAACACAATGTCTTACAAGAGGTTTACATTTTAAATTAGCAGGTGAAAATATTACATTTCTGATCTTTTATTGTACATTAAAAGACCAATATCTCTGGCATTCAAAAAAGTAGCTTTTCAAGTAAACAAGAAACTTCAATTTCAAAATTTAAAAGTAAAATGTATTCGCACATAATTCTGTCACGTAGGCTTTGTTATACCATATTTTTCAAGTATCTCCTTAGAAAATTCAATCACTGTCAAAACACACATACACACATTTATATCACAAGCACATACGCAATACCTGATTATTACATAACTAAGAGAGCACTTTTTTCACAACGAACATAACTGGTGAAGAATATTCTCAATAAGTAGAGGATACAGAATTGAAACAGATTCCCCACTTTTGTATTGATCACTCAGCAAAAGAGCCTGGTTATCTTGTAAAGAGTATCTTTGACCTGGACCTGAAGTAGCTTGGCTGACCTGGGCCATATCAACACAACTATCTATAAAGGCAAGATCTGTCAGTTATGTTGGAGCACCTGAAAGAGCAAGAGAAGTACATCACTTTAAGATTATCATATGCAATTTGATGTTGTCTCTTTAGACTTTCTGTGTATCAAAATCTCACCACAGTAGACACATTTTTACCTCAATAAGCAGCTGTTATAGATGAGTGAATTTTGATCAATTGTTTCTCACTTCCAGGATGATAAATTTTGTTGAATGTTTTCACTTTCAAATCATTTCTGTGGTAAGATTTTGAATTCTGTAACCTTTATTTATTGAGAATATTCTTCACCAGTTATGTTGTGAAAAAAGTGCTATTTTAAGGAATTCTAGAATGATTGAATGCTAGAATCAATAAGTGAGTCGAAAAGTATTGAAAAGTTATAACATATTTATGTTGAAATGTACACAAATGCAGTTTTTCATGGTCAAAATCATTTATGTTGCTATAATAATCATAAAAATCTAAAAATTATGTAAGAACTTAATATACACTGTTTATCTCTGATTACCAAATTTTGATTATGATATCCTGTGTTGATTAAATTAAATTTTGACTAGATTAAAAGTATGTATTTATCTATTTTGAGTGAAAAAAAAAAAAAAAAAGGTTCGAAAGATCAAACAATATAGTACGTAACACTCTATGTTCAACTGGTGAAAACAAACAAAAACAAAACCAAAAAAAAAATTGGGGTCCCCAAAAACATTATTGTGCCAAAAGTTCATTATGGTCTATGTGTTTGTCATACTTATTGAACTTTTTTCGGTAAATTTGATGCAAGTAAAAGTTATAAGTTAAAGCCAATATTTGTTCTATCAAGGTTCAGTATAGCAAGGATTTACTTTATGTAAGAAATGATCCAAGCATTAATTCATTGACAGTTACATCAATATCAATTGTAGACGCAGGTAAATGGGATTAGAGACATGTGCCTTTAAACTGAGAATGTCTATTAAGCCTATTAGAAACTCAACATCAACACAAGTTTCCTCAGTTCATGTATGTATCACACATACAGGCCTAGCCTATGAAGCAACAGTACTGAAAATTGAAATATTTACTCATTATGTCAAGAGAAAAAAGTTTTGTTGTTTCAAAATTTCCCCCTAAATAGGGTTTGTTTTTGTTTTCTAGTTTTGTGGTTGTTTTTTTTGTTTAATTTTTTGGGGGGGGTTAATGTAGGTTTATGCTAAATTGGTCCCTTAGTTTGTGTCAAGCAGCAATCACAATTGTTTTGTTTTTTTCAATTAAGACGTACACACTGCCCAACAAATGGTAAGAGAAGTAACATATTCATTGATCACCCCTTTTTACAATTTTTTTAATTAATCATCCCTAATTCTTCAAGTGTCTATCATAGAAACCTCATGGAAGTTTTGAACTGAACTCTTCATTCAATCCACAGGAGTCGAATGTTCTCATTCTACTGTTCCTGTCAGTGAATATTTCATATCAGTTAATTCTTCCTAGTTAATTTATCTTTGCAATCTCGCTTATCTACCTCTCCCTCAACAGTTGTGATTGTAACAACCAAGAAAAGAACAATAGTAAAGAGTAAATCAGTATATGATATTGATAATTCATTTCCTCAGAAATTCAGATAAAAAGTAATGCAGAGCATTCATAAATGAATTTAAAAAATGACCAAGTTTATCTCCAACAACCCAGGATCATTTTCATTAAACTTTTTATAACTTTCAATTTACTCCATATAAGGACCTAATTTTCAGGTGATGGGTAGCTAGTTACATTAATAGTAATGTGGATTCTCGATAGAGGCACACATAATTTACTTCTGCCAACAAAGGTAGAAGATGTACATGTATTTTTATCAGTATATCTTTCTGTGTAAAAATATCTCCAGAAGTTCAATGAATTTCATTGACATTTTGGAGAATGGTGAACCATGGAGTAAGGAAAAAAATTGATTGAATTTTGTGGCGAATCCAGGAATTTTCCAATTGAGATATTTCTTTCATCTTTTCTTTATATCTAAATCTAATCACTTTTTTGTCTGTTTTTTCCACACAATATCACAAAAATCTAAGCCATATGCTCAGGAATTGAGTAAATTTTGGATTGGATCCAGAAATTATTTCTCATTTAAGGCACAGTTACGTCCCCCACATTGTAGCTATATATAAACTTATCTTCATTCAGTTTTTAGTTATGTATGGCATAAGCAGAGGTATGAAATCAGAGTTCTTTATAGTTTTTATTTTATTTCTTCCCTAACCTAAAACAAGTAGGAATATTTCCATATATTTTATTCAATAAAATGCATACAATCCTGTCTCTGCCAAAAAAGAAAAATACAATGGCTGCCAAGAATATATTCAATATTTTCATTATTGCATCATACATTTTTATACATTCAAATAAAAATATGATTTTTCTCTAAAAAGAAGCAGCTGAATTCAATAAATTCTTGAGAAATTTTTTTAACCTTCATTGTAGAAAAATAACTTTGAGAAGTTGAAGGAAGAGAAATCAAAATGTACTAATTCAGGGTGTTTTTGTACCATGACACTCAAAGTTGAGAAAAATTGGCAGAGCATCGGGAAGGCCAATGTCCAACAATGGACTTTGGATGATCGATGAGGATGATGAAGCATACAATGTCAGTCAGTGAGAACACATCTCTCTCTCTCTCTCTCTCTCTCTCTCACAAAATTGGAGAATGAAACACAAAAGATAAATAGAGAGAGTGACCGAGTCAAAAGAAAGATTAAGTTGGGGTTTCCCACTATCAAAAGAAGATGCTTCAGATGAGCAGCAAATGAGATGAGGAGGGACATGATCAGTAACAAAAAATTTTGAAAAATTGCCGGAGCAATGCCAGTGTACAAATTGATCCAATGCTAGAGAAATAAATGGTTCAGACACCTGACATGAATGGCAACCAACCAACCAGCATTCAGAGCCTACAACAACGCAAGATTCTGGCATCCGGGTAAGGACAACCACATGGGTGTTAGATCAAGGATGTGGCAGGTGTTAGACGCTCAAATTCCATGGCTAGTCTCTCGCAGAGGCAACTCACCAAGCCACTACCTCCAGCCCACCAGACATCCAGCAGCACACATGGAAGATAAAAGAAAGAATATAGAAAGAACCCTATGACAAACAATTGTAAAATAATATGATTAATCCCTTGAACTAAGTAAAGCAATTCAACTAAAATATAGCAGCAAACAGAAAGTCAAGAATATTTCTGGAAGCTGATTACACTGAAATTCTGAAGTTGTATAAATACAAGTGAGATAGAAACAGTATTTTTCCTATATAAATTTGATAGAATAGCTTCCTTCTGTTCTTCCGCATATCAATACTTCAAAGTGTGAATGTTTTACACTGAAATATCATTCCATTCAAAAAAATTCTAACTAAGCTTTCTAATTGAATTCATCCTCAATAAACTATCATCTAGTTAGGTTTTCTTTCATTTCAATATTAGCTCCACTCAGCAAAGTGACTGCTACAGAACTACATTATTAAATAAATGACTTTCATTATTCAACATTAATGAATTTTTTTTTTAAAAATAGCAAATAAGATAATTTGGATACTTTGTTCCCTGTACACCACTCGTCATGCCCTGTTTCACCAATCCCCACATCAATTCCACTGTTGGTATATCAACACCACTTTTTTTGTCGACAAAAATGTATCAATGATTCTCATCATGAAGTGATGAAAACCAGCTGCATATAAATCCCCAAAGGAGTAATCTCAGCAACAATCTGAATAGACAGAGGGTCCTTCAGTGAAGTACTCCTTAATAACAATGAAAATCATTTCTGCTATTTCATACTGACAAATGGCAGCCTCAGGCATTAACATACAAAAAGCAGAAAGGATATGGGGAGAGCAGCAAAATGGAAGAACAACACGCAATAAGTGGGATGCAGATAACAAAGAAGTATCCATTATTTATTCAATAAGAGATTTTTTTAGAATCATTTATCAATATTGAGGAGAAAAACAAAATCATTCAAGACATCTTTGAAGTTATAATGTATTGAATATATCGGATTGGTGAAATTCCGATGATAATAGTGATTATGTTTCCTTCTAGAGTGAGATACCACTACATTTGGGTACCAGAACTCTACCCTACTATGTACATTCAAGTCTGCCCCCCAAAAGGTATAAAAAATCTACAAGACAGTCCTATGGTACTTTTTATAGCTGCTAGTACAACAAAGGAATTTCTTTCCATATCACAAATTACATTATTTCAGCCTGAACAAAAGTATAAATTTGGGCTTACTAGATTAATGACACACTCTCTCTATGGTGCCAGCATGGACATTCATGTCTCTCTATCAATCAATGTCTCCCTCCATCTGAATGTGTCCATTACCTTCCCTGTTTCCTGCCATGATGGTAATCCATTTATCAGTTTAATTCCCTGTTTGCCTCCAATTCTTTTCCCCTCCATCTGTCCAGTCAGAACTAAATGTTCTAATGGCTTTCTTTGCATGATATGACCAAAGATAATTACCCCCGCTATCATCATTCTATTGTCATATTTTGACAAGTATATATTCAAGTTTCTTGAGCAAATACATTATAGATAAGTATTAGGCTTTCTTCACAATACCAAGAAGGACATATTTGGAAACTACCAAGAAATACTCTTGGTATCTTCTCAAGTAATAGTCGGTTTGTTTCAGAATTTTCAGACATGATTCACATAGTCACATGGATCATTGAACCATTAACTGCAAATGATTGAAATTTCAGTCATTGCACAAATAGTAACAACTATTACTCTTTACCATCTGCTGCAGGTAAAAGGTTAAATAACCAAGGCCATATTTGGAAAGCTGGGATCATTCAGCAATGAGCAAAGATAAATGCAAAATATCTATTTTGATTCAAAAAGTTTCCTTATTATATTCTACGTAAAGAGTTTAAATACACCAACTAAAAACTGATTAAAAATAAAATATCAAAAAAAGGGGAGAGGATCCAATTTTCACAATATTTACTAATATTGTGTTACTTCTCTTGAAATTTCAATTTAACATTTTTATTCATAGTTTTGTTTTTATACATTATTAAAAGAAATATCTTTCAATCTCATGGCCCACCTTTCTACGAATTGTCAGTGTAATTTATTGAGAACTTTTGAAAATGCAGTGGGGACAAACAGACAAGAGTAAATATATATACCTCTTCCAGCTCCATTGGCAGAGGTAAATTACCGAAGAACTTCTTAACTAGGAAGAGTATTGACCAATTCCAAACCCTTCAGTCTGAATGGAAATCATTTAATACAAATGGCCGGACGAATGGTGAATCAAAGCAAAAAGCTTTAATTCTGATTCTACTTTCATTTATTCAGAGGAAATCAGGCAGAAAGGATTACAAAGACAACAACATATCTAGCTAAATGATACAAATGATGCTTTTGTTCTGTTCTAAGTACATGAAATGATGCAAAGAGGTAAAGAATGAAAGCAAGACAATTACTTATTCATATTGACTGTCTCTTATTGATTTCGTACCCAGCATTTAGAAATGGCTAAGTGATTGGCAGCTTGGAAAATGAAACCAGAGTTCAAACCCTGACTGTGTTCAACTTGGCTTATGAAAATGACTTATATTGATTGCATAATCAGGAGGTAAAGTGGTTGCCAAGCGGTTAACAGCATGGAAGATGGACTCAGCACTGGAAAATGCATGAATCTATCTCTTCTCCCCAGGCTATGAGTAAATAATAGGGCAGACTGGGCTCTCTAGCTATGGTTTTTCAACTCAGAGACTGACCATTGATTCAAAAACCAGCCAGAGATGGGCTTCATCAAGCTATCTTATTCTTAATGCACCCATACCCCAACAACCCTCCATTGAGCTAGAAATATGTTACTTACTTGGGGTCTCCCTTCTTAAAGACTGTAGCTCAACCAACCAAATTACACTTCCAAGAAAGTTCTCTCTCTCTCTCTTTATGTGCTATATCCCTTCAAAACACGAGAAATCATGGCTCTCCACAACTTCAAATTGTGCATTGCCATGATAAATCTGGAGCGGTTTCCCATTGCCTTCTCCATGGTTCTAAATTCAGAGATGGCTTTCTCCAAGACTGATAACCATGCAAGAGATCCCTGTTAAGTTATATAGTTGGTGTGAAAAAAGATGGATTCATACCTCTCTCAGGGACATTAGTGCAAATGAATGTAAATGGTCTCAACCAAAGAATACACATCACATGCACGTGTATTCAAGTGACACGAGATTGACACGTAGCTCAATTTTTATCTATCTTAATGACACGTCAGAAAATCACATCTACTTCAAGTGATGTATAACAACAAACTTAAGGAGTAAACTCATTGAAACTTTGAGGGGAATTGCTTATGCTTTCCCAGTGGTCAATACATACCAAATACTTTACACATGCAGACTGTAATTCAAACAGCCACACTTCATATTTCAATTGGTCATACAGAAAAAAAAATTATGATTTGACTGATACAGGCAAAGGTAAAATGATCTGGAAAACACTCAGAGGTTTAACTTTTCCAGCATCCATCCCTGTCAGCTGATCTGCCTATTCCACCACCCACTACAGTAATCAAAGGATCAATACACATTTCTATGCACTCTTGTCTGACTGATGTTTCTACCACTAATCAAAAGAGAGTGTCTGTGATATTATACCTCATCAGCCACCTGCACGTTGTACTAACAAGCTCAAAACAGATCAGTTCACAAGAAATGGCTGAGGAACAAGTTAAGAGATGATCAGAAGAGAATAACAGAGGGCCAAAACAAGAGGGATCTACAATGCAGAGAAAGAGAGAGATGACAACAATAAAAGCTGGAGAATAAACCAAATTGCTACTGCCTATTATTATCACCTATATTTTCAGAGATAAAACCAAGATGATATCTTATCATTCCTAATGATGCCAAATTATAGAAGATTTTCAAGAGCTGAGCATCTCTTTTGGCAATTTGATAGAAATCAGAGAAGGATTTGATTTCATTCCAATAAACATAACAATAAAACCGTCCGTCTGTCTGTACATCTGGCTATCACACTTTTTTTTTTATATATCTTATGTTAGGAGCAGGAGTACAGGATAGGTTCTGAGACACAACAAATGCTACAAAAAAGATGGGGAGGAGGAGAGAGGAAAAGTGTAAGTGTAAACAAAAAGGTAGAGTGTGAAACAAAGATATTTACTGAAGAAAAACAGCTGAACTTAGCCCTTGAGAGATGAAGAAAGGTAAAAAAAAAAAAAAATAAAAATGAGGTGAAATTGAATTTGCTTTCAAGTGTCCCTAAGTAGAAGATATGGTCAAGTGTTATGAATGGTCACTTCAGGCAATATCCATATCCTTTCACAGATACAGCAGTACTTTAGAAATCCAAAAACAATAGGTATTTCACTAATAAGAAGCCTGAAAGTCAGATCATAGATGCACTAGTTCAATCTCATCTTTTTTTTTTTCAAAATACAGTCATTAGGTTCTCTCCTTTGTACTTTCAAACATATACAGAAAGAGGGGGTGTTTCTGTAAGTCAGTCAGTGATGGTTATCAGTATTAGAGATGCTTACACATCAAAAGATATGATGCAGGAAAATAATAAGAAGACTAACTTAGGATAATAGTTTTCTTTTAAAATTCCATTCATACAAGAAAATTTACCCTTATAAAAATAAAACTGATCTAAGTGACACAAAGTGTATGCAGTACAATACTAGCAAAATATACCCCAGCAGTATAAGTAAATTCTGTTAATATTGAGTTAATTGAATTGAGACAGATAAAGAAGAATCTGTTCAAATTTCTTTTTTTACTAATGACCACAACAAATAAAGATTAACAATGAACATTTTCTTCTATCAAACAAAAAGTGAAGAAAAGTTCAGTTATAAATCAATAGTTGTCAGTAGAAAATTTAAATCCTACCTAAAAATCAATTGCAACTGTCTATAGTTTTAAGAAAGGTTCTAAACACTCAATGAGTCTTTTTGGATAATTGAACTATATAGGTGATATGAAAATTGTTTTTTACCATTACAATTTCATATTTAAAAGGGGCCTACACTTTCTGGTACATGGAACATCATAATTGTCATGTGAAATAATTTTCCATCCATCATACCAAACTATATGTTTCTGTTGATTCTCTTCAGTGTTGACAATTTTTTCTGTATTTTATACTTAAACTTATATCTTTAAATAAAAAGTATCAAAATATACTCGCAACAATTCCACATTGAAGAGAAAAAAATCATTCTTCATACCTTCAATTCACATGGAAAAAAAAAAAAGGAATCGAATAAATTGAAAGAATATAATTCCTCAAAATGAGTTAAATAAAATATTGATAAAATACAAAAAAAACACAAAAATTTGATCAAGATGTCATCGATACCAAGTGACGTAAATGACATATTCAGGCAAAAAACTATATCCATATGAATTTTTATTGTAAATCTAGCACCCCCTCATACCAAGAAATGCTGACCTAAGCCACTTGACACTGCAATGTCCAATTCACAGACGAACATATCAGGCAGACATCAACTACTTACAATGGTCAGTTGTCGAGCTATCTAGGTGCAGGAACATACGAACACAGATATCTCTCAAATTGTAGATTCTATAAAAACTGCCAAGAATGTTAATCCAAAGGTGCTATATAGGGTAAAAATAGCACATGAATGGAAAATTCTCAGCCCTTGAGAAATGAACAAATGAAATGAAAATTCTCAGCTAAAAAATTAAAAATTAAAAAACCTTTGGTCTAATGTTGACCTGATCGAATATTACGCCTTTTTTTTCTCTTGAATGATTCCAGATAGATGCTTTCAATTGATTACTACCTTCAGTTGGTCTAATTGGTAGCAGTACATATTCAAATCAATCTTTGCTTTTCCAAGAGGTGCTTTCAGTAGAGGACTTCCTTCCAATCCTACCATATACACAGCATTACTTTCACTGGATGAAGATCAGCTTTTGATACAGTAAGTGGTGGTTCATTTCACTCACCACACAATCTGTTTTAAAGTATCCCTTTTTCATTGCTATCATAATTCATTTCAAAAAAGAAAAGAAAAAAAGGATTTTCATTACGTTTAAGAAGCAAATCATACACGCAAAAACAGTCCAGTTGTTTTTTGTTCAACTGACATGGAAACCACACATCAAAGCGACTAACATAACCAAGTAGGTGCAAATGATTTACAATGCTTGATTTGGACTTTTTTAGCATGTTGGTTATCTTCCATGTTGTATAACATTAATTATTCTCAATGTTTCATTTGATCACTATCAAGCTAAACTGGTCTATCAGACTGTAGAGAATCTTTTAGCAAGAAATATCCAGGAAAAAATTCACAAACCACTTTTGACACATTCAGTCATTCACAGAACCTTCTCTGAAAATTGCACAAATATAATTTTGCATTTTAGTTGCAAAATGGGAGGATGTTCAAGTGGCCACTCAAGAGGAGGAAGATGCTCAACTGATCCCAGTACTATATATACATAGACATTCACGCATTCTGCTAAAGTCAAGGTAAAAATACCTTTATAATCGCAAGCTGCTTCACAAACTCAACATCCAAGCAATACAACACTTATTAGGATTTTTCAAAAGTTTTTAAAAAATCTATAAAAAAAAAATTAAAAAAAAACATTGTGGAAATGGGGATGGCTATTAATATATACCAACTTTTTTATTTCCAGTTGGGTTCTTTATACGTTCACCATCTACTAATGGAGACATTACCATGTACCTAGTCCCCAAAACTCAGCCTTACCATAAGCCCAGTTCCAAAAACCTATTTCTATCACAGCTCAAAAAATAAAAACCTCATATTCTCTTTCTCCTGTTTTCTATTTATATACTTCATATGAGATATCAGTTTTTTTGATTAAACTTTTTATGTTTGAGAATTCATGAAAAACCATTTTTCTCTGGTTGTGTTTATGCTGTCAAATGACAGACACTAAAATACAAATAATTTTCTTTTGATTAAATCTCATCAGTTGAAATAGTTTGTAAACAACACAATAAGTAAAGCAGCCTACAGAAACTTTATGATTAACATACAATGAAGTAATGCAAACAAAAGAAATGAGGGAACATGAACCAGACTGCACTGTTGTATGTTGATATAATATAGCTACAATACACCATTCCGGTTAATATTAGGAGACAAACAGATAAACAATGAGAATTGTAGTAGTGTATATAGATAATGAAGGAACATCATTCCCCCAGCAAACAAAATATAGGAACACCATTCCCATACATTCCTACAGAACTATATCACTGTCAACATCAATCTTTTTTTTTTTTTTTTTGTCAATTTTAAGCCACATTTATTATTCATGGAAAGCATTTAAATATAACTCGTCATTGTCTATCAATAAGGGGGGGGGGATTAAATAAGTGCAACAATATTTCTTGTCACCAAGAGATATGTCAGACTTGAAATACAAGATGAGGAAGAGAAAAAAAAAGCAGTAGCCCACATCTACACACCTTTCATCTGGGAGGGGCAACTGAGGAGAAATGTAAAGCCCATATCATCATTATAATAATGATAATAATAAACAAACGAACAAACAAACAGATAGCATCTTCCCATCCTGAATTTGGTTCAACACAAGATTCTTAGATGGGTAATGCCAGAGTCATATCAAGAGATTTGAGGGAATTATGGGGCCCAATCCAACATTTAATGAGATATGTCAGTAGATATGCAGCAAGAGAACTATTTTTCAAGTTGTTTGTACCCCAAATCCATTGAAAGCTTGAGATGGGGGCGTTTCCAAAAAGTCCCCTCACCCCTCAGGTATGCCACTGGCTAATAGTGGTCTCACCAAAGTGACTATTTTTTGTTTCATATTTTATTATACAAGGCCTGTGAGGGGGGAAAAAGAAGATTGCTAAATATATTAGATTAGTCAGTATTTCAATACTAGTCTTCCTCAACATTATCCATTTCTTCCAAGGCCCAAGTTTTGTAGTCAGAACAGAACAAAAACAGATATCCCTAAAAAAACCAGGGTTATCCACATGGTTATGTTTTTTCTTATATTTGTTACAGGAGCAATTTTTTATCCATATCTCCACATTTTCAATACAATATAAATAATTTACAGTTTCTTCTTATTTAATAAGGCTGATAATATTGATATTGGAAATCAACTGATGTTGTTGCAGGTGCCATAATTTGTAATTATTGTAAAACGAAATTAATGCTTAAAGACCGGAGAAACAAGAAAAAGATTTGACTCGGGTAAAAAAAAAATACAATTTTTTTTTTGGGGGGGGGGTGACAGCATTTGTCTACATTTGTGTCTCCAATGAGACTATTTGTTTCCAAATGAGTTTCCACGCTGATCCCTGTTAAACCGACCGAAACAAAAATGACGATCGCATCAAAAATAAAACGAAATAGATCGTCCAAAATGCAAAATAAATATATTCATGGAGAGTAAACTTCGTATAGTCAATTTTCTCTTTCTTGTGCTGCTTTTCCATCACGAAAATGAAAAAGGAAAAATATGACGAAGTGTGAGAGAATAAGACAAGAATATTCCTCATACTTGGCCCACTCTCTATATCGTATTTGTAACAAGACTGCGGACCGATTAAAAGAAGAAAGTACGCTGTCCATCTCTTTTTAACTACTATTTATTCGGGTCGCTTAATTCCTTACAAACGCTGTTAACCAATTAGAAAATTGGTCTTAAAATTAAATTTCACCCGTTCTGAGGATAGTAGACGTTCATTGCAGCTAAAAAGTAAACAAAACATGTTTATTGTTTCAGAATTCTTACATGAACACGAGTAGTTTAAATATTTTCATTTCTTGAACACATGACAAGAAAGAAGGAAAGAATGGTAGAATGAATAAAAAGTCACCTTCCGTCGTTCCTCATAAGAGAAAAAAACATTTCTTGGGAATCAGGGTGAAAAAGATTAAATAAAATGATCTACTCTTCTCTTCTTTGAGTTTTAAAATAAGACGAATGAGATGAAGAAAAAATAATGGGAGCAGGGCAAAAGATTGAAGTCAGTACAACAAGGGTACATTTTAAAAAGAATGAATCAATCAATAAAAACTTGGAGTTGAAAAGCACTTTAACTGATCGATATTGTCTGAATTTGACAGGGGACGGGTAAATGTTTCGTGATTTTGACAGCATTTTATTTTAGAAAATTAAAAAATACACGGAGGTTGTATTTTTGCCCCAAATATGTTTCAAGAAAGAAAGGTGAATAATGTAGAAATGACATTAAACTCTCTTCTCTTCTTTTCGATTCTGAAGGACAAAGTTTGGCGGTGCCGGTGAGGAGAAATTATGGGAAAACGTGAATTTCCCGAAATCTGTCTTTAGAAAACAATTATTCCGATTATTGTAAATTTTTTGTTATTGTTGGATTCTCAGAAGTTGGATTATCACGAAATATCATCGATCTACTTTATTCTGTTTATTCAAAAATGTAATAATCTAAGTTTTTCTAAATCAATTTCAATAATTCCTTGGGAGAAAACAACGTACGACGATGCCATCGTCCGTCCGTAGTGTGACAGCGGACTTGGGTGATTAATGAATTTCCTAAAGGAAAAATGATTGATAGGATCTTTTGCACAGGAAAGAGAATTTCTAATCTTTGAACTTTTGAATATATCATTGGAATTTTTTTTTCAAACAATATCAATTTTTATTTCCTATAACCATTTTTACAATCAATTAGTAATAGCTTGAATAGAAAAAGTAAAAGTATCATTTTTAATATTTAGACAATTATTTTTGTTTATCTTGAAATATGTGGTGATAAGTGGAAAAAAAATCAGTTTATATAGTTTTTGTTATCCATCAATTTTTTTTCATGTTTCTTTCCTCTCAGATCTTGTGAAATTAATTGATAAAATCTTATAGAAATGAGCATTGCTGTGCTGACCTTCAGATTAAACATGTGGTTATTTATGAGGAAATTGGCACAAAGAGAGGGAAAAAATAGCAGAAAATTGGTGGCAATAGATTGAAAATCCTGAAAAGATTTAACAGTTCTGGAGATCCGTTCGGTATACAAAAACTTTCAATGAAATCAAATATCCATAGAACTATATCAATTATTGAACATGTATAGAGAGGACATTACATTCAAATAATTCTAGGCCAAAGTTAAGTGGCGACCTCCAATGTCCGCACACATACCTCTGGATCTATTCTCTTGAATTATTTGACAATATCACACATTTCATAAACAATATAATGCACACAAACTACCAGAGAATATAAAGAATTGCTACATAAAATGTTAGTGATCGAGAAGCTGTGTCCCACCACTTAAAAATAGAAAGTCTAAGAAAAAAAATTGACCAGTAATTCTTTTGTCCTTTCAATCCATAAGACCGCAAACACACCTGGACAGACCCGCGTAGGTCCAACTAAAACCTTCATGGAAACACCAAGAATTACCAAGTCTAGGGTGGAGTAGATGGGGTGGTTGGTGTCACATCCTTTACAAGGCTCCAGGGAAGTAACCTATCACTCCGAGGCTGTACTTCCGTAAGAATGACGGAAAGTAAGGGTCCAGTCATTATTATAGTTACTTCAGATTTCCCCTCAGAAACTTCAAGAAATTCAACTTCTGTTTGTGCTTTTTGACTACATAACTTTTTCAAAATTGACAAATTTCTGGAGAAAAGAAAATCATGGATTCAAAGAACAAAAATTTACTTGGGGATTATTTTTTCTTTTTTTTTTTTTTTTTTTGAGGTGGGACCCGGCTCGATCACTAGTAGTACCTAAAAAGATACCATTCATATATCAATTCCCTCTCTGATTTTTTCAACAAATTACTGACCATCATCCAACGTTCGAACACAGAGGATAGAAGTACTTATCTTTACGTTTACCAACGTGCGAACTCATACCCATTACAGGAAAAACAACAACAAATCATAAAGACAATATTTATCTTTCAGTCAGTAATATGTCAGTTTAGAGAAAAAACAATTTTTAAAGGTTTTTTTTTGGGGGGGGGGTCCATCTCGAATTCAACTTTAATGTCAAACTGGACCCTTACTATCCATACATCGTACGGAAATACTACTTCGAAGTATTAAATAGAACACCCATCCACACCAACACCCATGATTTTTCAAATGTTTTCCTCAAAACTGACAAATTTCCGGAGGAAATAAAAATTGAATACACAAAATATTACTCAAACTATAAAAAAATTCCTCCGCCCACCCACCAAGAAATTTTGTCGTTTTTTATTTTGTTTTTTTTTTTTTTGTTTTCCGAATCTCAGAATTATTGCACTTGTGAGGTTTTTAACTTGGAAACTCTACATTAAGAAAAAACATGAAAAATCTTTACCTGTCTGTAATGTTTTCAATCTTTCTTCTTCAAATTTGGTGAGTTGCGAAAGTAATATACTCCTTTCTGAAGCTTTTAATGTGTAAATAAAATCCCTGGCATCTTCGTCTTTGAGAAATAAATGTTTTTGTGCGACCGGCGGCCGGACTTTCCCAAACCTGCCCGGGACAACAGAAGATGTGTGAAGGAGAAATAAAGATTTCTTTGAAGAAAAAGGAAAATGAGCCCCCTGCCAACGTAATCGTCCAAGTAAAAGTCTCATACCAGCCATTTCGAGCTGCTGGGCTTGGAAATAAAACCTAAAATTGTGAGATCAACGTGTTGTGTTTTAAACCAAGAGAGAGAAAGCAAGCAGAAGGTCGGCACTGTCCGTGTCAGACGACACAACAGTGACATTCAGCAGCAAATGCGATGTGTACTGACTGAGCTAGCACTAACATTCGGAGAGTTAGATACGAATTCAAACCTAAGTTCCCTTGTATTTATTATCATATTTTTATATTATATTATATCATAGTACTTTGTATCATATTATATTACACTATATTATATTTCATCATATTATATTGTATTATATCACATTATATCATGTTACATTATATTATATATTATATCATATTATATTATATCACATTACATTTTATTATATTATTTCATTATATCAAATCATGTTATATCATATTATATCACATTGCATTATATCATAGTAAATCATTTGATTATTTGACTTTTTCAGATAATTTTATTTAGAAAAAAAGTTGTGTGTGTATGTGTAATTTTGTTTATATACATATATATCTATACAGATTTATACACAAACACACACACACACACACACATACACATATTCATATATGAGTATTATGCTAGCAGACGTACCTGTCTATTCAGGGATAAATATTTGAGGGGGGAAACGAAGGACTGAAGCTTTCAGACTTGTAAAAAGTAGTTTCCCTTCACTTTTGACCCCTTAAAGGAGGAATAAGTGCCCCTTCAATTTTGACTCCCTATGATGAAGAAAGTGTCCTTTCATTTTTTACCTGTTAAAGAGGAATAAAGCGTCCTTTCATTTTTATCCCTTAGAGGGAAGAAGTTTCCTTTCACTTGTATTCCTTGGAGGAGAAAAAAGTTTCCTTTTACTTTTGACCTTTTGAAAGGGAAAAAAACTTTCTTTTCACTTTTATATACATGTGACATGACAGAACAAGGATTTTGAGTACTATTTTTCTTTTAACTCAATCCGTCATTAGACAATCAATTCAAGGACTTCTGGTTATTAAGGTTAGTTTACTTGGGATTATTTTGATTTTTATTGAAATTTCTTACCTGGGCGAGAGGGGATCATATCTGCTCTGGACTAACCCGTGGATCTGTGCCTTTATAAAATAAAACGATATGTATATGTACATATGTATATTGAACAGGAAGTAAGGGCCCTAGCAGTTTAATTACAGTGTGAATAAAATCCCTCTTCTAAAACTTTTTTACTCTAAAACTTTCCCCTATGTGCATTGAGCAAGTAAGCCAAATTTGGTTGGGCTGCCCATTCCAGAAATTTGTTTGATAGGAAAAAATTTTCTTTTTTTTTCAGTGGATGGGGTCTATTTACTATTTATCTGTGATGCTAAACTGGACCCTTAGATTTTGCTTGTTGTATGGGTTCAAAGTATTTTTTCTCATAATTGACAAATTTTTTGAAGATTCGCAGATCTAATGGAGTGGATGCATATAAAATTAGAAGAAAAAAATTTCTAGTAGGACCAGAGGTATCATCATCATCATCAGCAGCAGCAGCAGCAGCAGCAACTGCAGCAGCAGTCTTCCATCAACCGTCAATGGACATAGACCTTCCTCAGGATCTACCACAATTCTCTATCATGGGCACCGCAGAGCCAGTATTTTCTGAATTTGTCTGGTTCATCTCTCTATCTTGTATTCAGCTGGCCTCAGTTTTGCATGTGATCTCTGAGGATTCATGTTGTGAGTGGTGATGTCCATCGGTTGTCTGCCATTCTTGCAATATAGCTTGCCCATTACCATTTAAGTCTTTTAGTATATTTTATGATGTCTCAGATTCCCGTTTTCTCCCTGATATACTGTGCTGTCTTGTGATCTCTCCATGTAAGGTTGAGCATGATTCTCTCATGCACACGTTGCACGCTTCTCAGTTGGCAGGTCAATCTCTTGGTTAGGTTCCATGTTTCAGCTCCATAAGTGACTATCAGGAGCATGCATTGGTTGTATACTCTCCTTTTTAAGATTATTGGGATCATCTGGTTTTTGAAGATGAGTGACCAAATACTTCAAAGGCATATTTTCGTATGACAGACAGGAAATAAGGTTCAGTTTAGCAATGTAGTAACATTGTAAATATCTCCACCTCTAAAGTCTTTTGAAATATATAGAAAATAAATAAAACCAGCACTCCAAGGAAATTATGAATCACCATCACCCATATATGCTCATTTTTGTCATATCAACCAAGATTATTTTCTCACCTTACCTTCCTGTGGTGTCTATAACACTTGATAGTATCTGTAGCAGTCATCAGTAGAGCCTGTTGTTGTACTTTTATTACAACTATCAGCAAAGCAATGGGACAAGAACTAGCAATAAGGTGTATCCTCTGACAAATCACTGAAAAAAGTTGAATTTGTAACCCCACCCAATCAGATTTTAATGAAATTTGGCGTGTCAAGTGAGTTTTTGCTCAAAACTCAAAAAAACGGAATCTGCTTTTTTCGAAATTCCATTTAGAGAGAGACTATGACCCCCTCAACATTTTGTTGAATTACCCTATGTTTACAAGTTCATAATGATCCTAATTGAGATAGAACCCTGGGATTTGCACCACTGGATAGAGAATACTTAGCACTACAACAATACTTAAAATCGAAAAAAGTTGAAGTAATTTTTTTTAATTCCTCATAAACTGCCCCCAGGTACCCTCAATCATAAGTTTGTTTTTTTGCTCCTTATGGGTAAGTTCTATTTAATCACTGTCCCACCACAGCAATATCTGACACAAGGTCGGGCTTAACGTGGGAAGAAATAGTACCTTACCCCCAAAAATGGCTCCAGCTGACGCAGTTACCGTTGAAAAGATGTCACCTGCGAAAGTCGGGCCAAGTAATAATGGGAGAGCCTAAGGACGAATCCAAAGGCCTCCCGATGCGCTTAGCAAACTTAGCTCCTTATGGATAAGTAAGCAGGCTGAACATTACATATTTTCATGAGACTTCCTAATCCCCCACCCAATGTGAAGGACTATAATTAATCCTTCATCAACTTAATTAAGTTTTCCTTTATCTTATAAATAGAATTAATAATACAAAAGGGATTGTCCTCCCCAAAGGCCATCACATCCATGTGTACTAATATTCTTATCATAGTTACAGGGTATGAACTAGGCTAATGCTTCATTCACCCATCTGTCAAATATCTTGATTTTTAATGAAACATTCTTTTAATAATCAAACAATGGAAATCCTTTATTGACACAAAATGAAATTTAGGAAAATTGTGCTTTAAAAAATCAATCTAGTTTGACAATTTTAAGTTTAGATTTTTTCCTGATGCTATTGTAGGTATTATGATTCCTACATTGTTTGAGGGAGAGTAGTAATTGTAGTTGATTCTGTGTAGCAACAAGATGGTTGCTGGGAACAAAGGAATTTGTCTCCACGTGCTTTGAGTTTACCACCACATACTAACATTGCTATAAGTGTTGAGGAAGAAGGTAGTTGATAATTGCTATGATAGAAGGGAGAATTTCCATACCCTGTATGAATATGGACGTGGAGATTAAATATAATGAAGACACATACAAATGTTTAGACAAAAAAATAGGTCGTGCATTTACTAATGAGATATTCATAACAATACATATAAAGTGTTTCTCTGAATTTTTGAGATGCTAGTAATCTAATTGTTCTAGGTCTAATCCCAGTGTGAGACAATAATAATTCGAAAATACTACTACAGCCAAGAGGGAGTGCGGTCTATATACTCCCGTCGGTTAAATAAAGGGTTCGATTCGTTACTTCTCCCACACCTACCAGATGATACCTGATGAAAGCCGTGGAGTACAACGGTCAAAACATGGTATGGAAAACAACCAAGATGAGGATAGTCCAAATGATAATAGAAATAATACATATAAAGCTGAAAGGAAAATACATGTAAACATTTGTAAGATTGATCATGATAAAAGAGCTTTGTTTAGATGAAACTATCAGGTAATTAAGGAAGGAGGCTGGATCCATGATAGAAGGAGTATATAGTGTAACCTTGTAACTAGGTAGAAGAGGAAGGTAAAAGATAGGTGAGAGCTCTGTGCAAAGTATCCCTTAGAAGCCGTGGGTTAATGAAGCAAAGGTATCTGAGATGCTTTGAATCCATAGGGCTCAGTATTTTGGAGACTGAGGAATGTTTATGGAGACCAAGTATCATTGGTGAAGGTTTTACTCGAACCTCTCGGATAATCTTTGAGTTGCATTTTTGAGGTCTCAGGTATTTTCAATTTCAATTTCATACAGCAATTTGTCCAAATGAATTTACCCCCCAAGGGATGAAAGTCTGCTGAATATCAACTTCAGCTTACAGCTCTTCAGGAGGTGTCCTTGGGCCTGATGTAGTTATCCTTTTATGCACCAGAGAAGGATTTAAGAATCCTTTTTTTTTTCTCTAGGTTTACTCATCTTAAGATCTGAAAATACTTATATAATTATGTTTGGCAATAAAGATACAAAGTATAAAGTATAGTAGGTATATATATATCATACATGCATTAGTCTCATATAGGTTGGCTACATACTGTAATGATGTAATAAGAATACTTATTTGCAGAGTGGGGCCCATAGACCTCGCAAACTGTATGGCAGGAGATGCTGGAGTTCTGGGTGTGCAATTTGATCTACCTTTTGAACCTTTTACTTCAGTGAAGGGTGCAAATTTAACAATTACCAGGAGTCGCATTTAGACTAAGTGTTACAACTGTTATATATAGCCACTTTTATTATGATTCTATAATTTTTTTTTTTTCAAATAAAAGAAAACTTTCTTATTAGATATTAGCTTGATGAAGTTTTGACAATGGCCTGTTGATTACATGTTTTTCAAGAGGAAATTAGGAAGACTTGTAAAAATGGGTGATAGTTAGTCTGCTTATTTACCCATAACGAGCAAAAAATACAAAACTGCGATAGTTACATATGATAAAGATACCAGTTTTTTGAATTTTGATTGACCATGGGGGCCCAGCCCCATTGAATTTTCAAACTACCATATTTTTTTTTAGGTTTATTGTAAGACAAAATGCATTGATGTGTATGAAGTTTTTAATATTTTCTATCAAATGGTGCAAAACTCAGGATTCTATCTTAATAAGGGTCAGAGTTATAAACTTGTAAACAAAATGTTTAGATTTGAGGGGATCATAGCCCCAACCACAATTAGAATTTTTTTAAACAGATTTCATTTCTGGAGGTTTGAGCAAGAACTCACTTGATATGCCAATTTTCATTAAAAACTGAAGGGCTCTAATTACATGTCCAATATTTGATTCATCAGAATGCACCAGAATAAAAATTCAAGATAATGGTACTGTGAATGTAAAGTTGCATAAAAATATGACAGTTATGAATTTTTAGAATTATATACAAGCATAGACCGCAAAAAAACACAATTTATAGATTAAACATGAGAGAGGAGAAATATTTCTCAGTATTTGGTTGACTTGATACATAATGATTATTTTGAACTCTTCAACATTAGGAAAATCAATCCATTAGTGGATTCTTTCTGTTAGCTGCTGTGATGGGAATATCTCCGTGATAGAAAATTGGGAGACAATTGTCTCAAATGATACAGTGAGAGAAAAGACGAACCAATGGAATTTTTTGCAGCCCAAATTCTGGAAGTGACTGAAATTGAAACTAAAATCAGCACTGACAATCAATGGCCAGGTGCAGATCCAGGGGGATGTCCAATACCATACACTAACTAAAAACAATGAAAATCTGTTCCTATATAGCCATAATGCAGCAGATGTAACTGTGCAAATTTCCTATATTTCAGACAATTGTCTTAATGTATGAAAAGTTATCCCTCAATCAAAAAGAAACTGTTAGATCCTTCATGAATTCTTCCTTAGCCTCTGATCCAACCTTTCATAAATTATCATTGAAATTCATAGAGAACTTTTGGAGATATCGTTTGGAGAAACAGACTAACAGACAAACATGGTTGTATACATATACCTCTTACAACTTTTCGGTAAAGGTAAATGACAGAAAATGAGAAATATTCTGTGTGGATGATCTGCTATCTTGCTATAAAACTAAATTAAGATTTCATTCTAACTTAAATTCAATTATTCAATGTTTTATTGTTCATTTTAGCAAAAGGAAGGGAATTTGATTGGATAAAAAGAAAATCTTGAGCCTTGGCAGCAGCTGTTTCGATTTATTTTTCCTCTAGTGACGCAGAATTGCACATTTTACTTTTGTAATTCTTGTCTGCTCAATCAGCACAATTAGCTGTCATCCAATAAATCAAAAACTTGTTTGTAAATGACATGTACATCTTTCAAAGGCAGTTTGATGTAAATCCAGAAAAAATTGATTTTCCACTTCTGAATATAAATAGTTACTCTCAGTAATTATTCAGTAGAGAAAAATATATAGTTTCATCTCAAAAGACCCCACCCCAAATCATCTTTTGGTGTATCCTCCCCCATGTTGAAGCAAACAAGTCTAGATGTGGTGAGTCATTTTTGGTCCCCAGCACTCAATTACTTCTCTTCAAAAAAGTGTTTCCAGACACAATTTATTATTATTTTCTCAGTATTTTTTTTTAGATGTGTCTGCATATCTTTATTAGACACTTTTCAGTCGGTTAGTCAGACTTATGTTAACAACACAAGTAGGAAGGAGGAGAACGTGTGATGTTATTAATGCTATATTGATAATAGAATGTATGAATTTGCCATTTTTCTCTTTAAAAAAAGAACTAAAATGGAAAAAAAATGCTAAGCATTGGCCATTTACCATTTTTATTGAAAATAATACTCACAGAATATTTCCATATCATAATATTTTACAATACTGAGACTCAAAAAAGTCTACTTGCTTTTCTTCTTCCTCCTCCTCCTGCTACTACTATCATGGATGGTGGATGAATCATTGAACATACAGCTCTTTTTTTGTTTTTTCCAGGCATGATATGGCTTGATACCATATAAGTTCAGACTGGTCTCAATATTCTTAATGGATGCTATGCTGTAACAGATCATACCCAAATCCTAAAATATAGTATAGATCTGATGGTTCCTATATTGTGTGAGGGAGAGTAGTAATAGTAGTTGATTCTATATAGTGACTAGATGTTGTAGTTGTAAGGAATTTGTCTCCACATGTTTTGCTTTTACCACCACATGCTGACATCACTGTATGTGTTGAAAGAAGGTAGTCAATAACCGCCATGACAGTAGGGAAAATTTAGACAGACCAAGCATGAGGGTGAATGCAGAGATTGAGCAGAGTATGTAATCATAGTAGGGAAATGTACAAATGTTTCGACAAACAAATAGGACATATTTAATGATGAGACATTTATAACAATACGTATAGAGCTCAAAAGGAAAATACATGCAAACATTAATATAATTGATCATGATAGAAGAGGCCCTTTTAGCTTTGATTACTACATAACATTTTTATAGAGAAGGAAAGAGTTTGATAATAGGTTATTAAGGAAGGAGACTGGATCCATGATAGAAGAGGTATATAATGTAACCTTGTAGCTAGGTAGGAGAGGAAGATAGATGATAGCGTCTAAGCAAAAGGTAGGAGCTCTGTGCAAAGTTGTCGTAGGAGCTGTGCATTTATAAAGTGGAGGTAACTGAAATACTTTGAATCCATGAGTCTTGGTATTTTGAAGACCGAGGAATAATAATAGAGTCCAGGTATCGCTGGTAGGCCTAAGTGCTAAGTTGGGGGCAATGAATTTGTGATCACTTATGAGCAACCTGGAGGCCATTCTCAGACATTGAAAACATTTGAGCTAGAGAAGAAGATACTATTGAGGAGCTGAATCTTTGAGAGATACCTCAACATCTGTGAAATGAAATTGGCATTGTTTAGACAAGTAATTGATGATGGTAAAAAGAACATAAATTTTGAATTGGCCTCGAGGCCAGCGAAATAATACCAAACCTAGAGAGAAGGAAAGGAAGAGAGAGAAAGAGAGAAGTAACCGACTAAGAAACCAAGTGCTTCAAATGAGTAAGTGTACATGTGCATTCAGAGCTTTTATAGACAGTAAATGGAGGAAATGACGTTTTGCATTTAATTTAAAGTTTTGTATCGAAAGCTGGTACTCACTTATTTTCATACTTGATTTTAACTAAAAATAAAGGTGCCTCCACAATAGAGATGGGAAGACCAAGGTTAGTTGGTCCTTTTTTGCACTCAAAGCAGTGTGGAGAACATTTTGATAGAGTTAGAGGAACCACTCATGGTTCAAACCAAACATTAATATCGTACCAAAATTTGTAATATCAATAAATTACAACACTTTTAAAACTTATAGTTTGACTCAGCGACACAGAGACCAACTTGCTCTTGGTAAGTTGGCTCACAGTATTGGGCGAGTCAACCTCTCATTTTCAATAAGCAGAAAACAATTCACAAGAATACTTAGCCATGCATTTTTGTATCTTTTTATATCCCCTCCCCCCATAAATCCAAAAAAATGAGAAACATTTAGTTGTGATGTTAACAGCGTCAAAATCTTTGTGCAGAGTATAATGATATTTGGCACTCCTTCAGAAAGCACATGTCACTGCAACTAGGACTATTGCTGCTGCTGATATCTTCATAGTGGTATAGAAAACAAAAAAAGCCATTCCTGATTTTAATGATTAAGACTGATGTTTTTCTAGTATTTGAAGGAACATTGATTTTTCACCCAATTCACTTTCCTTAATGTTTAAAAATTATTGAAAAAACAGAAAATATGAAGAGTTGTAAGAAATCAGCCGAAAAATGAATTTCTACCGAGGTATGCATTTTTGTTTGTAATAAATATATTTATACTAAAATATATACTTGTATGATTTATCCACACATAGATAATCCCTTCATTATTAATGAGTACTATACTAGTTATATTTCACATTTTCCCTGATTCAATATTAGATCAGTAAAAATTCTCTGTTATGAAACAAATAGAAAACTCTAATTCAGTGGTTCTTAACCTTTATGCTCTATGCCCCACCCTGAAAAGCTCAAAAAATACTATAATGAAGCAAATTTGGTATTGAAAAGGTTATGTAATAATATTAAGTTAAATATAAAAACTTACCAAAATTTAGAGTTTTAAATCAAAGAGAAAAATAACAAGAAAATTTTATCAAGTTTTAAAAAATTTTATTGAATATGACATGCTATAATAATACCACTTTAAATTTACTATATCATATAAAAATGAAATAAATTCAAACTTTCAAGGTTGGAGATCTAGTGAGATCTTTGGGTTTGATTTACCAACAAATGGTCTTGATTTCAGGTTCTAACATAGTTTGATTTGGTTGTGAGTCTCCCCGTTTTGTGACTTCTAGTCAGTCTTGTTTTCTTTTTTGTAGTAAAATTAGTAATTATTAGTATTGTGAAATCTGGAATAAATAGAATCATATTATAAGAATTAATCAGTTGAAACATAACACAACTCAGTTTTTTGTCACTCAAATTAAAAATCGTCTTCTAATACATTCAAATTGACCCCTTCTGGGGCATGCACCCCCCATTCATAAACACTGCACTGCTCTTATTCCGCTTTTCTCCGAATGTATCAATGTTGTGAGTTTTGATTTTTTATCCCCTATACAAAAGAAGAAGTGTTAGCATAGAAATCTGTCAAAAAACTTGATTAGCATCTCTTTTCAATTTCACTGGTTCCATTGTTCTGTGATTAGAGCCGTTCTTTGTGCATCACGTCTCCTCACTCGTCTACTTGATCAGCTCCAACTGGCTTCCTAATTGTCTGCAGCAATTGTGGGAAAGGTTCAAATGAGGTTTTTTTCCCCCTTCTAAAAGTCAAGTTTTACTCTTGATGAAAATATAATCTGATCACTCGAGACCCTCGATCCAACAGCTTTTCAGAATCAACTCTTGGAATCGGCTCATTTGCCAGGAAATAATCTGATTATGTACAGACGGATTCCACTCAATGCTTTCTCTCCCATCTCCATTCAACGATGGAAACTTTTTCAAGCTAGCTTCTGAATCGTACGGCATTTCTTCAGAAAATGTCGACCAAAAACTATCAACATTGCTTTCTCCAGTTTACAAACTGGTCTTGCTGGTTATTCATGGATGTATATGTATATCATGAGGCACAGGCCACACCTATTGGGCTTGAGGCTGAATATTGAGACATTTACTCCTTATTATGTCTAGAAGAAATATTTTTCATATTTTTTCAAAATTCCCCCCTGAATAGGTTTTTAGTGGGGAGTACTTCAATTTACAATGCTAGTTTATACTAAACAGGTACCTTTGTTTGTGTCCAGCAGCATTCATACTTGTTTTTTGAAAATACTCACTGCCCAACAAATGGCAAGAGAAGTAACTTAATTATTGATCATCCCTTTTTCCATTTTTTAATTGATCACCCCCAACAAGACTTGCTGCCAAAAGACGTTGGGCATGGAAAGTTTCTATCGAGTGAGCTATAGAATTTACTTTTTCTTTTCCACCAGAATTTATCCGATTTCCCAAGGGAAATTACTTTTTCACCTCTACCAATGAAGTTAGAAAAGGCACATATATCTACTCATTTCTGTATGTTTATCCATACAATATCTCCAAAAGTTCTCAATTGATTTGAATGACATTTCTAGGAGGAGTGAGCCAAGGAATAATTAATTCAATTTTGGACTGGTCCAGAATTTTTTTTCCAATTTAAAGATATTTTTTCATGTATCAAGACGATAGTCCGAAATATGGAGAATCGAAACTTTCACAGTTATCTCCTCTGCATCATCAGGTTCTAGTTTGTGTATGGCATTTGAGTGCTTTGTAGTTAATACAGAGCCCATGTGTAGAATAATGCAAGCTTTTCAGGCAAGTTCATTTTAGTAATTAACTTGTAAGTCTTACTTTAATGATTTTTTTTGTTTTTAATTTGCAAATATTTTAGAATCACAAAAACTGATATTAACATCTTTAAAAAAGACATAACCCCAAAATGGTACTAATCAGTCAGGAGCAATTTCAACATTGTTTTATAATTTTTGAAAGTATTTGTGTTGATAGAAATGATTAAAATTCTCATGTTTCGCTACTCATTAATTTTGACTACTATTTTCCTCCATCTTAATTTTCAGTTGGTTTTTATCACAACTCAGGCCTCTTGTCACATAGAAGCCTGGTTAAACACACCAGATGCTTTGCCACCTAAGCTAGAAGGCCAACCTTTTAAAATTACTCTTTATCTCGATCTCTTCGCTGCTGTGTTAATTTTGAAAACCTTCACTAGATACATGGAACTATTTGCTAGTAAATGGTTGTCAAAAATTAGTATTAATGGGTTAAAATAATCCATGTAATAAAAATGAATAAAAATAATTTTTCTACTCCTAGCTTGTAGATGACTCTTGCTGTAATCCAATGAGTATGGGTTCTATAAAGACACAACTTGAAAAGAATTAACCAAGGATGTATGTCAGATCTTTGATGATTGGAGTCAACGTCTTTGAGGTAAGTTACGAAATATTCATTATCCAAAACTAATTCATTATTCAGTTGGTTATAGTGTAGATATTCACTAAGCTTAATTCAGTCTGGCTCAGAGCGAAAATAGAGAGCTACCCAGCAGAGATCAAACTCACTACACTAAAAAATTGTTTGCAAGACAGGCTGCCTAACCATCATTCTAAGAGTTATTCAATCTATTGAACCCATTCTTTTTGTTGCATTCTACAGCCTTCTCCACATGTATACTGTGTGAGGAAAGAAAAGGGTCTTTTTTTTTCTTTGTTTGAATACAAAAAAAATTGGAAAAGTTATGAAATTTTAGAAATTAGTTCTAGCAACAGGTCTGGTTTGTCACTCAATAGAAACTGTCACATGAACAACATCTTTTGGCAGCATGACATGTTGGGGTGACCAATTGAAAATTGGAAAAAGGTGATCAATGTATAAGCAATTGATTGCTATCGCAAAATGAACCCACCACTGAAAACCTAGGAGAGAATTTTTAAAAATGCTTAAACTTTCAGCCCTTTAGCTCCCTTGGTGTAGCCAACACATGTGATACATATATAGCCGACCAGACCAGCATAGATACAGAAGAAACCTATGTTGACAGTTTTGGTTTCTAAAATAAGACCACAAGAGAAATGGAAGTTAGAATTCCCAAACACCATTCAATATAAGATGCTAAGTGCTTTTCTGAAGAAAATATGTGTCTTGTATAGCAAGAAACACTCTATCTAATCTGCATATTGGAATTAGATTTAAAAAAACATTAAGTTTGCAACATTCAACTATTGTTTTCTCTTTTGTTTCAACAACAGATATATTTCGATCTTGTAGCCTCTAGCTATATTCCCTGTAGCCCCAGATACATACATACTTATATACATGCATACATATATACATACATGCATACATAGCCAGACTGACATAAATATTAGAAAAAACTTATGTTGACAGATTTGGTGACATTTTTCATTGAAGGTTTCTAATACTGAGATAAAGTTTTCCATGTTACAAATTGAAATCAATCAACATACAATGCAGATTTCATCTAAATCAACCATTTCTTGCTGACTTTGGTCCAGTCATACAGGTCTATAAAAAATATCTCAGGGAACTGAGTTCCCCCCTCTTGCACATTTTAGGTCACATTTAGGCCAAGTGTAGCAACTGTTAGTTTTCCCTCTAACACCTCAGGGGGTTACACACAAAAACAAGAGGATGCATGCACATGGTCAATCTGCTGGCTCTAGTGTTTGGTTTTCCGGTAGCAGAAGAGGATTCAGATATCATTGGACCTACAGCAGTTGCATTGCAAATGTCCCCAACTCAGCTTTCAAGAATTTGGGATGAAACACTAAAAATGATAGAAAAAACTGGTTGCCAAGTCCCCTCAGCAGGACGAATGCAAAGTTGGTCTCAGAAGATACAGTTAGCTTTTCTTGGGGTTAGGGTTTGGGGCTACCAAGAAGAAGAAGAAAAATATCAAATTGACTACTCAACTCAGTTGAGTGAACTCTCTCTCTCTCTCTCTCTCTCTCTCTCTCTCTCTCTCTCTCTCTCTCTCTCTCTCTCTCTCTCTCTGGCTTGTAAGATTCTCAGGTTTTTTAAATACTGGTCAAATTGAAAAAAAAAAAGATCTTTTTTCACATTTTCACATTTATCTAATTTTCTTAAATATTCAATAAAATTGTTGTAAGGGGCAGATTGAGAGGAAATGAATACCCTGATAGACAACATCATACGATTTTCATAGCTGACAGTTTTAATGTCTCCCCCAACATAATTTTTTTTCTTTGCAAATTTTGTTCACCTAGGAACAGTCATCGTGGTTTATTACACTCTATATGTTTCTTTTCTTTCAAGCATGAGTCAGGCTTATTTGCATAGGGATTTAGGTCAAGACAAATTATTTGGAGGCAAATAAATGTTCCTTCTAACTTGACCGCTGGTCAAGTTACTCCAGGGAGGGGGGGGAATCTTTCATGCTGGTTGTAGGTCATATGATAAAGTGAAATATAACTCAATTTCCTTTTTTGATGAAATGTGTATTTATAGATATATGTGATGATTATGTGGATATTATATTTCCCTCAGTCAGAAAAAACATATACACGCACGGTAAATGACCATTTAATACTACGAAAAACATAACCCTGAAAAGTTATGAGGGTTATACTAAGTTCATGCCCCATCTTATTTTCGAGTATATGGATCCATTTTTCTGCGGTTTCTGCATAATTTTAAATATTTGCCCTTTGCCCTTACACGTTTTGATATCATAAGACATTGTTACCTGAAATAAACAAACATCTTAATATCATTTCATCTAAATTTACTAATTTGACAAAGCCAAAAGGTGAAACATATTAGTAGAATGAATTTCATCTAAATACAACTATTCTCTTAATACATAGGTATATGGGCACATGTTTGTATGTGTGTAGCTATCCATTTTTTCTGAAATGTTTACGCATAGGTATGTGTATTGATGAATGATGTCCACGTCTGTGCTCTTTGTTTCTAAGTCGACAATTATATTATTAAGAAATGGATGTATAACCTGACAGAATACTTTGGAATGCGTTATATTTTTTGAAATTCTATTTGAAATGACCTCCCGTTGTTACGTGGAGAACGAGTCACTCGGCTTGGACAGCGTAAATAGAAATAAACAATTAAAGAAAACTAGGGCTGCAGCAGGAATCAAACTTGTGACTGATAAGGTATCCACTTCGATGTACTGTTGCTCTTAACCATTGAGAAAAACAGCCCTTCAGAAAGGTGAAGATCCAAGAATAAAATGAGAGGAGTCGGTATGATACGGTTATTGGATCTATCGATTTCTTAATACTGTAGGTATATGTATGCATGTTTGTATGCGTATGTGGCTGTATGTGAATAAGATTCTACTATGAATACCAACTGTAGAAATGAAGGTCAGCTTATTGTCATGTGCTACTCATAACTCTTTTGTTTTTACTGAATCTTCCATTGTTGATTTAATCATTTCAGCCAGTGGATTGAATAGAGTTTCATCTGGACATAAAATATATTCTACTCTTTTTATGGTAAATACCTTTTCTTTGGAAATGTTTTCTAGTTGGTATAATCATCATATACAGCCATACCTTGAATAGCAGGTTTTGATTCTTGTGGGATTTCATGTTCTACAGTTATGGTATAATTGTACAAATTAATGTGAGTATGAGTTGAAAGAAAAAAAACATTCAATTATTATAACACCTAGAAAAATACTGTTTTGAACAATATGGAAAATTCTGGAACAAATTAATCACACAAAACAAGGTATAATTGCATATAATGAGGGCCGTGTCTGTCAAATATAGAGTATCAATAGTAGTCATTAGCTGAGCCTGTTGTTGCCAGGCAACATCAGACATCATGAACAGTCAGCAGTGACCTGGACAAGTGCTGAGCATAGGAAGTTGGAGCCATGTCTGTCACATTTATATTGACTTATGAGGCCTCTGTTTTATTATATATGACCCTAAAGAGAGTAATGCATAAAAGTCATAATGAGGAAGATGGAGAGAGGAAATTAACAAGATATGTCCTCCGCAGAGAAATAATGGGTTAGCATAATACATATACAATGATTGAAGAAAATAAATATTCAAAATAATATGCTGTCATGAAAGTGTTGTTGAGTTAGGTTTGGGCTACCCTTAAATTATTTCTTAAACTATATATCACTTTGGGCGATTTCTCACCAAATATTATATGAATTTGTATTTGTTATAGCAAGTTCTCAAAATGGATGCTACTATCCCCTTGGGGACACTGGAAGACTGGGAGGGGGCTGGATGACAAGGGGGTAGTATGTAGACATTGGAAATCAAGAGTGTGGAATGAGAAGCATTGGAAGTCATGGGGGTTGTAAGGAGCACTGTAAAAGGCAAGGCAGTGGGGGGGGCTTCAAAGATTAAAGGTGATCAGGGGTAAGGGGGAAAGGACAAAGATTTTATTTTCAATCATTTTTTACCAACTTTATGAGAGGAAGGCGCTGATGAAATATATGCTCTAGACTAGGGGGTAGTTCGAAACAGGGAAATTTGGGGTTGTAGACAAGCATCTTTAATTAGTGTTAAGAGATTTTGAAATGTTACAGTTTTGTTGGATTATGATTAAGGGAGGTTAAGTTTTGTTTTTAAACTTTTTTCTTTTTATTTATTTCACTGTTAATGGAAATTGTTTTTTATTCATTACAGAAAATGATTGATTTTACTGAGTCGAGCATTCGCTATGCTACCTGTTGCCAGTTCCACAATGTAAGTTGTCAATATAAAAAAATACAAAAAACCAACATAGATCCCAATTGTCAAGACTGAAGCCAATATAGATCCCTGGTGGCTCAGAATGATGGATTATGCTTTCACATAAATCCATCAGAGAAATCCCTCTTGATTAAAGATTTCATTCAGCTGTTTGCAACTGAGCTTTTAAATTAAGAATCACTGATTTTTTGTACTTCTCTATTGTTATTTGTTTCATGCTGAGGTTTTCGTGATTATTATTGTCGTTGTCATCATCATTATCATCATCATTGTAATCATTATGAGGATATCTGAGCCATTCTTCAGCAGAAGTACCAGACATTTTGTCCTTTTTGAAGACTGGTGATTTTTTACTGTGGAGGACCATAAGTGTAAATATCTGTGCCTTTAAAAAACATGTCGATTCTACTAATATATTTACTTTCTTTTCTTTTTGTGGATGTTCAGACCCGATTTGTACGTAAACTTTTTGTTTTAGGACTTTTTCAAACAACAAAACAAAATGAATGTTGAATTGAGCACAGAAAAGGTAAAAATTGTTGAATATTTTGGTTTTAATCTCGGGCCAGTTGCATTCAATGGTGTTTGTTTTTTCGATATTTTGTTAATTATATCTTGTTTTCAAAGCAGAAAAGAACTTGGTTTTGTTTTTTTTAAATCCACATTTTTATTTATAAATAAAAAACAAAGTAAATACATAGAACTATGTATTCATTTATATTTATGTATTCAAAAGATATGTTTTAAGTTTACATAAAAATCAAGTGGAATCCAACTTTTCTTTACAAATAATCTAATACATGGTAGTGATCAAATTAGAAATACGTATTTATTTATATCTATTTTTGTAAAAAAAATAATCAAATACATAGTTTAAATTGATTTGATAGATTTTTCTAAAAAAAGATAGAAAAAATTTGTTTTGTTCTTGTTTTCTTTAAGGACATATGTGATTTTACATAAACTTTTTAAAAAATCTTGAAACAACATCCAAAATTTTTTGTAAAAACCAAGTTAAATTTGAATTTATGCTTACTTGAATTTGAATTTACTCCTCCAAAAATCGCCTATCATCTAAATTGGTCAAAATGTCCAATACTTCTGCTGAAGAATGGTCCATCTCTGTAAACAATATAAGCTAGAAATATGTATTCAAAATTAAAATATACATTGATCCAAGTTATGAGAATGTATGAAAAAATTCAAGCTTACCAATGCAAAGACACATTTACCAAACACATTTTATCTATTTATTTTTCAATTCTTCTCAGTATTTTGACTGATAATTGTCAGGACTGCCTTATTAATTTATCTTGTGTCCCAAATGATCCCAATTTATCCAAGTTATCCTTGAAACTATTTATACTTGTACTTTTTTAATGCATAAGATGGTAAACTATATCAGTATTTAAAAATTTTCACAGTCGAATTCAAGAGAAAAACTCAATTAGTGTTTGCACCTTGGTTTTTGTTATAGACCTAACCAGTGAATTTCCCATCCTGACTTATCAAACATTAGAATTCTGTAATTTGTAAAACCATTTATTATTTTGAAAGTTCCGATTAGATATCCTCTTGCCCTTCTCTCAAACAATGTAGTCATGCCTAACTTTTCAAGTCTAACCTCTTCTTGATATAATTCACCAAATGTCTGTCTGTCTATCTGAATGTGACACCCTACAGTACAAACTACTCAAGAAATTTTCTGTGAGTATTCATGTGAGACGTAGGCAGACTCTTATCAAGTTAGAATTTGCTATAAGCTATTTGCTACTGGGAAATCTCAATCGAAACAGACACAATTTTTGTGCCTTGGTCACCAAAAATTCTTCTGACTGATGGCTTTTCCAGCTAGAGTTAAAGACAGGGGAGGTACTTAGATCACTTCTTCAGCAGGTGAGATAATATGAGGGAGACAATAAGTCAGTTTTAAAGAGATTTTCTTTCTCTCTTTCTCTTTCTCTCTTTAAATATCAGAAATATTCTCTTACTGTCCACCTCTTACTGAACTCAGGCTCTTACTCTCCCCTTGATCTACAAAAGTTCAAGAGATAAGTTACTTAATTTTTCTTTCATTTTTATTAGCTTCAAATAGACTTAGATAAGATTCTTTCTTCGAGAAAAGATGTTTTACATTGAAAGCATATAAAAATATCAGAAACAGGAACAGTTATTAATAATATTATCTTCGAAGAAAAGTTTTTTAAAAATAATGAAATGAATACATTAGAACAAAACAACTTATGTATATCTAAATATTAACTTTTGATTTTGAAGATGACGTTTAATGGTCACATTTTGTGAATGTTATAAAAGGAATTTTTCATAAAAATCTCACATTATACGTAAAGTATTTTTGATATTGTTTGACCTCAGCTAGGAGCAGTAAGAATTTATCACTTGGACGGTCTGTCCTTTGATTCCAGCATGCGATAGTATGTGCCAGCAGATTTATTTTTATGGCTGGTTTAGCCCTGGAAGTGGGTAGGGTGCCCCTTTCTTTTTTTTTTTTGTTGAGATCCATAATCATTTTGGGGAGTTTAGTAGCATATTATGATAGTATTGAATGTGCAGATGAAAAAAATTTGAAGTCCTTCTCTTGTATACACTTCAGGTGAGAGATTAAGGATTGGGGGGTGGAGTAAACATTTGTAAAAAGAAGTGGGAACAGTGAAGTTTGAAACAAAAACAAATAAAAGAATGAATGAATGAATAAAAATAAGATAGATATGACAAATACAATTGGCACTTCTCTGGATGGAAGTTTCTTGCTGCAGGTTGGGAAATTTATTTAATAGTTGTACAGAAGATTGAAAGTAAAACAAAGTGGAGTAGGCTTTCTCATCAACAAAGACCTCAAAGACAACGTGGTAGGCTTCAAAGCTGTATCAGACCACATAGCTTGCATCTACATATAACTCTCAAAGAGGTACAAGCTAAATGTCCTACACTACGCTCCCACTACGCAATCATCCAAAGAAGAAATAGACAACTTCTATGATGACTTGAACTCCCTACTGCAAGATACTAAAAATTACTTCAATGTCATCATGGGAGATTTCAGCACACAGGTAGGACAAGGAAATGAACACTATGTTGGCAAGTTATAATACAAAAGACGGCACAAGAGAGGTGAAGAATTTATAAACTCTGCAACTACAAATGACTTCAAAATCATGAATACATTCTTCAAAAAGAAACCAAGTAGAAAATGGACTTGGAAAAGCCCCAATCATGAAACCAAAAACAAAATGAACATCCAAACAAACAAAAGCTACACCATCAAAGACATTCAAGTTATAAACCAAACTGAACAAAACAATCTAAAAAAAACTAATCAAAGCTCTCAGTATAGGAAATATACAAATAACTAGCATACTCGGAGAAAACAGAGACATAACAACAGACAGGGACAGAATTGTCAAACACACCCAAGAATTCTACTAAGAAATCTACTCTTCAAGACATGGACAACAAAACAATGAACAGGATATGCAAGACACGGACAATCAGTTTGGGGACTTCCTAGAAGTTACACCATGGAAGGTAAAACAAGTCATCAAACAAATAAAGAAAAGAAAAGCCCATGGACCAGATAATATCATCATTCATATACTCAAAAAAGCTGGTAAGATGGTCAATAAAAAACTAGCCATTCTATTCAACTTGCGTCAAAAACAGAGTAAAGTCCTGAAAGACTGGAACACGACAATCAATGCTTTTACATAAAAAAGGAAACCCCAAAGACGTCAACAACTACAGACCTATAAGCCTGCTCAACTGCATCTACAAACTTTTCACAAAAATCATCACCAACCGGATCACTAGAACACTAAATCAAAACCAACCATGGGAACAAACTGGATTTAGAAGAAGCTACTCGACCATGAACCATCTCCATTGAATAAATTAGCTGAAAGAGAAAGCAGCAGTATACAAAATGCCACTCGCTGTAGCATTTATAAACTTCAAGAAGACATTCAACTCAGTGGAAATTCCCATCATCATGAAAGGTGTAGACCATATACTGCAACATATATACAGTCACAACAACTCCTTTATTAGGCTACATAAAGACTCTGAACCCTTTCAGCTCTAAAAAGGAGTAAGACAAGGTGATACCAGCTCACCCAAACTGTTCACAGTCTGCCTCAAGATAATCTTCCAAAACCTGGGCTTGGAGAATAGAGGAATCAAAATAAACAGCGAATATCTGAGCAACCTCAGGTTTGCAGACAACATTGTCCTTTTCACAGAGAAGCTACACAACCACCAACTAATGGTAGATTAACTAAACAAAGAAAGCAAGAAAGTTGGCCTACATATTAATTTCAGTAAAACAAAAGTCGTGTGCAACTACTATATCGAGAATAAGAACGTAACTGTCAAAATCAAAGATGCAAAACAGGAGAAAGTAGACCATAACATCAACTTAAGACAATGAATCTGAATGAAACCCACAAAAGAAGGAGAAAGCAAGCGAGGAATCACTCTAGAATGGCAAGTCTTCGGCAGAGCAAGCTCAACCTTCAAAAACCAGATGATCCCATTGATCAAAAAAAAATTTAATGCTCTTTGATTTCCATCAATCTACCTTTCTATTTTATCAATTCTTTTTTCAATTTACACCACTCGTTAGGGCAGATATTTACTCTATAAATATTTTGCCAATACAGATTTCAACCACCATCCAAATGTAGAATGTTCCTTTTGTTAGCTGAAACGGCATAAAGCAATGAAGTAATCACCATTAATTTATTTTAATCTTATTTTAATTTTCAAGTGTTCCCAGACCCAAAATTGATGGTGAGGTTGGGATGATGGCAGGTACAACAGACTTGGTTGTGAAAAGAAGAGAAAGGGTGTGCACTGCCTCTATGATGACTGCAAAACAAATTCTGAATGCTATTTTTGCTTTTTAAACTATTTTATAAAAGGTGATATTTATATCTTTGTTTGAGGAACCATAATGTTGGTCAGTATGTGGATTGTTATTGGAGATAAATGATTCATTGATTGATCTCTATTTTACTTCAGACAAAAAGGTTGGATGAGGTATATGTATTCACTCATTATCTCCAAAAGTTCTCAGCAAATTTCAATGACATTTTGCGGAAGAGTGGGCCATTGGCTGAGGAGGAATTTAGGGGCAGATTAGGGAAATCATTTTTTGATCGAGAGATATTTTTTCATACATTAAGATGATTGTCTGATTCCTTCCTTGCATTTTAGCCATATGTCACGCAATATCTCCAGAAGTTCTGAATGAATGTCAATGAAATTTTCTCTCAGAGTAGGCCTTGTAGTGAGAAGAAATTACACAAATTTTAGGGAGGATCCATCAATATTTTCCAATTTAGAGATATTTTTCCCCTTTTTTTTTTTGCACATTGATATATTCACTTTTGTTTATCCTAACAATATTTCTAAAAGTTCTCAATTTCAATGACATTTAGTGATAGAGTTGTAAGCAATGGGCTAGAGGAAAATGAATTGAATTTTTTTTTGGTGGGGGGGGGAGATCCAAGGATTTCTTACAGTTGCCTCCCCTGCATCGCATCTATGTATAAACTGATTCCCATTCAGTTTTTAGTGACAATGGCATTGGAAGTGGTAAGAACTCTCTGAGTGCTTCCTAGATAGATCTATCCTAATTACAATGTGATTGAGTTGGTAACACTTTACTGAATACAAAAGAGTTTTATTGATTACTTTCTTCCTGTGTAATAACAACGTCCATCTGGTGCCAGTCTTCAGAATAAACATCTTATTCATTATTGTCTGTTGGTGCAGCTGTTACTTTCCAGAAACACTGCTACAACAAGAGATGAGCTTCGTGATCCTTTTCATTGTGATACTCGTAGTCTTACGAAAGATGAACTGAGAAATATATCTTCCTACATAGAGGCACAAATCCAGAGGTAGAGGTCCAGAGGGTCTACTCATCCCGACCCTACTCAGGCTAAGCCCAATGAAAAAAATGTTTTGAATATCTAGATTGAGAAATTTAATCAATAAAGAAACCAAATAATCCCAAGTAATTCTAGATTAATCTTAAAAACAAAAAATATAGATTACTTTGTTTTTCATCTAGATGACTTCCGCTCATTTAGAAAGACTTCATAAATTTTCATTTATTGGTTCTGTGGTATATTACAATTAATTTGTTTTACTTTATTCTTCTGGAAATTTCAGTGATGAAAGTGACAACACTAATGTAAGTAAAAAATGCCAGATCACATATTACTCTCTTGTTTTTGATGTTTGAAATTTGTTTTATTTCATATATTAATTTGTACATGTAAATTTCTCCATTTGGATTTCTCCCTGCCCTCAGTCAAAATCCTGTATCCACCCCTGTACATATCTTATAAAGTAATGGTACCACAATTGACTTCAGTTCTTTAATGCAACTTTCTTTAATATCAGAGGAGAGAGGGACACACGTCAAGTGACACAAATCATTTCAACTGTAAATGTTTTGATTTTTCTGTGTTTGATTTTTATCTTTTTCATTTGCTAACCTAAATCTTAATTCTTTCTTCATTTTTCATATATTCAGGATTATTCCCATGAAGAAATGTCTCCAGATATCTTGCTACAAATGTTTTGTTTGAAAGAAAACATATTCAGACAACAAGTGTTGTCATTCAAACAATGTATCAACTCTTTATGAATTTCTAAAATCAGAATGATTTCAGGTTCATCCTTGAGAAAAAGCTTTCAAATTCAAGTACGCTATAAGTCCACGGTCTGTTGCTTAACTGATCATCATAAACGTACAATAACAGGCTCGGCTGATGGCTGCTACTGATACTATAAGTGCAACAGACTCAGTAGGAAGGGAGATGAGAGGAAAGAAAGTTAAGTAGTTCAATTAGATGGTAAGGAGAGAGAAAAGAAAGATAGTTAGATAAGAGGCGAAATAAAGTTAGCTCAGCTTTGATATGGTGAAGGTTGTCTCCTCTGCGTCATCTCCATGAATGTTGACAACTAACAATATACTCGAAAATGCTGTTGTTGTTTAGAGATGTGTATCCAGGTGTCGGTGGGTACAGGTAGTTTGATAAGGGTGTCGGGAGGGAGAGAGTAGAAAAGAGATGAGGTAGCTTAAATTTATCCCTATCTTGATTGTCTTCATTCATGGCTGGCCTTCCTGTGAATTTAGATTGCGTTTGGGCTGAGTTGAGATTTCACTCCATCTCCCTAAAACATACTGACCATCCATTTATCCTAGATGGAGAGAGGGTGAGGTAAGGGGGGGGGGATAAAAAGATTATCTCTATATGGATAAAGAGTCAAAGAGAGAAAGATGACTACACTTCAGCCATTGTAAGAAAACTATTCTCTAATCAATTATGACCAGGATAATCAGGATGATCCTATACATATATACTTACCCCAACCACCATAGTTTTCTCTTCATTTCTGCAGAGGTTGGTCCAGCAGCAGAGGTGGGGATGGGCTTGGATTAAGGTTTGTAAAAGGGAAAATTTCATACAATACATTACAACAGGTCTACAGTGTATTTTATTGTTTTTTAGCAACTCTTTTTCTTTTTTCAACTTTCACAGGACACAGAAAATGGTTTTCTGATGAATATCAATGATTAAATCACTGAAGTTTGCAAAAAATTGGCTACAGGTAAAAAATTTGCAAATGGTTACAATGCCATCGGCTTTTCTCAAGGCGGACGATTTCTGTGAGTTCATCTCTGATTATTTTCTTTTTTATCGCAGTCAAAGAAGTTACTTTACATGTAATAAGTTTTTACTCAAATTGTTTACAAGTAAAAAAAACGGAACTGAAAATCTTTATCCACAGAGAAAAATTAATCCTAACCCAACATGAAGAAAAGTATCTGTTTTATCAATAAATCTCTATCTTACCATTAGGAAAAAAATGGAATTTGGTTGAAAATGATAACTGAAAAATTTTATAAAAACCTAGGTGGACCCATTTAAATTCCATGGGTGTCGACATCTAAGATTATCTATTGTCTCATGCCTCTGCTCTTTTTTTGAGATTTGCTCTTTCTTCTCATTCTCTACCCCTATTCCTTCCAATATTCATTGCCCATCCATGTTTTTTATTTGAATATTATACAAACATGAATTA